>JAHZNC010005355.1:0-23256 GCA_027744095.1 Zhuqinia jingwanae | reverse complement strand
ACAACCCAAACATAGTTACAAATGTCGCCTACATACATACCTACATACTTGTTGACCATTAATAAATGTAGCAAAATATTCTATTCCATTTTCCAGTCGGCATCGGCAATGCAATGTATTTGCAGTTCAACATGTATAAAATCAAGAGGATGTAACAGAATATCATTAATAAACATCTTCACAAATGTCCAGCACTATAGGCAGCTGCGTTATATCATGAAATGTTGGTTGATGTCTACCTAGAAGAAAGTGGGACATTGCTTGGTTACTTGAGAATAAAGGGAAGAAGGAATCCTTATCTCAACTCATCTCTTATTTGCTTTCTTCATCACACCATACATACATCACAATCTACGTCAGAAAACTTGAACAAATATCGTCATGAAACCTGAGCCTTATGTAATACTAGCATTTCTTTGTGCTGCTGCTGTATCATTTCAAAAAGTACGCAAAAGTTCCCATCACTTTTTTCCTCTTTCCATATTATTACATTATTCACTCACTCTACCTTTTATGCTATTTTGTGTGAAGAAAAATACCAGTATAAGTTTTCTAATTGACCTGTTTTTTTTTGTCCTGTGCTTTATGGCTTGTCGGGTATCATTGGGTTAATGTCATATGACGCTATGTTCTGTGTTCAAACCAGTAAAGACTAAGATCTAAGTATCCTTTCCCCCTCATTCTACTCGTTGGAAACAATCAACAAGACAATTTCGTTCAAGAAGCATTTTTCTACAGGCATAATATATGATCAGACTCAACTGGTGGTACAGAAACAATGCATATTTAACTCCCCATACTCCACTTTTAGCTCCGCTGTTCACGAGGAAATTTTTCTTATGATATCATATCAAGACCCAAGCTCTCAAGCCACAAAATCTGCGATTTAATTACAACTAATTTTGAACATAGTATTTTTTAAATGTTTTTTTTTTTGCATAATTTAAAAAAGATTAAAGATCAGTAAATGTTTTCTTTTTCTTTTCAATTTCCTTTTTCAAGTTGTATATACATAATCAAGAACATTTATATTTAAAAAAAAAAGGAACTGGAACCTATTTAAAATGTTTGCGACTTAAAGATGTATTAAACGTTGTATTTTTTTGAGCTCTCTCTCTCTCTTTTATTAACATGAAATACATCAAGTTACACAACAACAAGTTGATAAAATCCCAGTACTAGCGACATCATACCTTTATATCTTGCCATATAAAAATTAAATACTGGTGCATTACTTGCATTGTATAAATTTCATTGTTATGGTGGTTGTCGTGCATTATCGATGATAAATTTATTCCATTTTATTATTTAAAAAAAAAATTATAACCTCACCAAATTTTACTGGAATGAGTCCCCTTTTCCTTTCAGTATCAATGATGCGCACTACGAAATAACAAGAATTGTTATCTGTTATTTTCCAGGGTTTTTCAGACACAAATTTGTTTTCCATGTTAAGCATTGGTACATAATGAATTACAATACCTCACACACCTCACTGGTTGTTGTTTTTTGACAAAGTAATAAAAAATAATGTTTATCATTCTGATAAACCGGGTGATGATGATTCACCCCTACTCCAAACTGTCATTATCAGTTATGGTATAAATCACTGGAAAATTTATTTAAAAGAGAATCAAGTCCTTGCAATAAATAGGGCTGTGACTCCATACAAAAAGGCTTGCAAAATTGTCAGAGACTGAAAGAAATATATATTGAAAATAGAGTTATTTTTTAAAATGATTATTTGTTTAAAGCATTTTGGTAGTTATTTCTGTCTTTAGGAGATTTGTGTTAATATTCCTTACCCCAGCAGCGAGCTTCTCTGGCCGCCTGTAATTAAATCCGGGTCCCTTATTATAAAATATTTTCCCGATTTGTTCCGCCGATACCAGATAAACAATCGCAGCAATAAATAAGAGTATCGCAGAAATGCCATGGTAACCCATATCCTGAAAAATAAATAATAAAAATGAGTTATTTCCCACATTTGCACTATGTAATAAGCCATCTATCTATAAATTTAAATTTAAAAAAAGAAATATGTTTGAAAAAATAGCATTACAAATAGTTTGGAGGAACTGGTATCCTTGTAAAACATTGCGACAAGTCCTGCCAGCGAAAGGAAAAAGCAGATGATGATCATCGCAACGTAGTAGCGTTCCATGTCTATAGCCGGACACTTTAGAGTTGTGATAAGGTTGCAGACCTCATAAGGCGCCGCGCAAGAACTTCCTACGCACACCTTTTTTGTCCAACTACTTTGAAAGTGGGAAACACACCCGATAATGAGAACAAAGAATCCCACACCCTAAAATAATTTGTTAAATTTTTTCAGACAAAATTAAAAGTAAAAAAATACATAATACTTAATAGGTCATTTACAACTAACTTGCCGTTTGATAGCTGATAGTCTGATTTTTTGTACTTACCACTGTTGCCATTTTACATATTCCAACTGGAGATGAAATTGCCATTTTAAATAAAGTTGAAGACAATGAAAAATTAAATCAATAAAAAACTTATTATTCCACAAAATTGAGGAAAAAAACCCTGTTAGGTCGGTCACACAGTAAGGTCAAGAATGATATGGCGGACTAATTATACATTATTGCTTGGAATATCCCCCTCCACTTATGAAATAACAGGAAAAAAATTCATCGTTATCATTTACACTTGACATCGAACTTTGCATTCATGGTCGTAAACATCATATCCCTAATCAAATATCGAGTATGAATCACAGTAAAAAAAATTCAGGTGGATGATTTCACTACCTACGTAAGAGCCAAAGAAAACATTTAAGCTTGAATTATGGACCGATGAAATGCGTGTGAACTAATATAGTACAAGATTTACGTTTCGTGACATTCGGTAGAAGTTTATGATTGTTTTCAGACTTGTCTGACTTGTTTTCCCCTTAATCCCTAGAGAGGTTGACCTAGCAGAGTTGAAAATTATATGGCTTTGAGGTCTGTCTTACCCCAAAGGTATCTGTGTACCAAGTTTGTTTCAACTAGGTTGAATGGCATGGTCAGGAGAGTGCCAAGAACCCCAACAACCAAAATGGCAGATTTGAAACTCATTCGCATAAATGCGCGATGAGCTCATCGGTCCTTCATAGTCATCCGCTCATTGATCTAAATTATCATCACCATTATCTATCTCGTGCATGATAATGAGGATACCAAGGCTATCATCATCACATCCCCATTTCATTGTAACCGACTCCCTCGCATGTACAATATAAGAATACGTATAACTGACTGGCATCCAAAGTGCAAGTTTAGCCATAGTTGTACATTTTGTTAGTGTAAATGATCGTGTCGTACATCCGATAAGCTTTATGATAGTCGACATGCGTACAATAAATGTGGTCGGATATTACAAAAATCCGCGTGGATTACGTTAGGTTGAAGGTGTGTATTTAGAACGTACCAGGTTTCGAGAAAAAAAAAGTCACTAATAATTTAAACCAGACAACGGCGTGGGCTAGTAAAATGTATATCTTATATCATAATGATATGTATTTATACTTTAATAATTCAATTTACTGACAATTAAATTAAATGTAAAATAACTAGGTCAACTCATTTTCCTTGCAAATTATTTTCTAACACCTGCTCAGTATATGACAAGCTTGAAATCATTTTCTCAAACGAAATGAAGACGAAAATTTTGTGTCATACACACAATGGAATGAGGCGGAGTCTCTCATTACCCCAATATATATTTCAGTTTGACAAACATAAAACAGAATGCTATACTGTCTTACGCATAGATCCATGT
Source organism: Zhuqinia jingwanae (assembly GCA_027744095.1). Taxonomy (NCBI): domain Eukaryota; kingdom Metazoa; phylum Arthropoda; class Collembola; order Entomobryomorpha; family Paronellidae; genus Zhuqinia; species Zhuqinia jingwanae. Next base: position 19,470 of record JAHZNC010005355.1, on the reverse strand, counting down.
CATGCATGAATCCATGATGAACGGTAAGAGTGAATGTAGAGCGACTAGAAATGAGGTAAGAAGACATGACTATGTGCTTGGTTACATAAATACAAAAGAGAAAACCCATATACCACAAAAATCTCTCATCATCTTGCTAACCTCAGAATCAAGTTAGGAGCATGTTGAAATCTTCTATTTTTTTAAATCATTAAACTCATACGGTCTCTCTACCTACACACTCTTTCTTTCTACTTGTGTTTGTATTTATATGTATGTAACATAACATTAGTATAGTCCATTTTCTGTTTTTTTTTTCTTCCTTTCACTGATTTCCTTTCCACTCATCCTCTTTGCTTTGAAAAGGAATAAAAACGTATAAACATTATGTTTTTATGCTGTTACGTAATCATTGATGATTTGATCTAAAAAAAATTATGATTAATTTACGTAGCCCGTATACATATACATATATTACTCCTATGTCATAATGCGAGTTCATATGAGTCCGTTTTGTGCTATCTCCCTACCAAATTAAATGCAGGATTACGCTATCTCCTTGACGGAAAGTTGTACGAAATGTGCTATGTCCAAAAACCAAAATTTTATAACAAAGCCAAAAAAACGCAAAATTGTCATACCTCGCTTGCAGTATAAACTCATTTTAAAATTTTAATTTCTACTAATGATTAATTTTTATCTGAGGTAACTAGGTATCAAAATGTTCGGAATTTAATGGGCTTTTAATGAATATTATTATCTCATTTGCCCCAGGATTGGACTTAGCACATTTCGTACAGTTTTCCGTTAAGGAGATAGCATAATTCTACATTTAATTTGGTAGGGAGATAGCACAAAACGGATTTCGTGTTGTTGTGGAGATAGCACAATCCGTATCGAGGTCAACGATTTGTAACGTCATTTTCATTTATATGTAAGTTTGAAAATCTCCCAACGACATGAATATTTTTGCGTGGGTGAAGTGCTAAACAAAAAACGATCATCAAATTAAAATATCAACTCAGATCACCTACGCCAAGGAATGTGCTTAGTGGCATATGGAAATTTGCAAAAAAAAAAAACACCACCGTTGACATTTTACTTTCACCAGACCAAATGTACATACAAATTTGTATCTAAAATGTGTCACCTTAATTTACACTTGTACGTATAATATGTGGAGTGAGTAGGCGGTGAAAATAATGGTGTTGTATTCATCCATCTCATCATTTTTCACATTCTTCATTTCTTAAGAAAAGCCGCTGTTGGTACTTTCTACATTCTATTTGTGTACATTCTTTTGGCTTAAGATGTTAAGATTCAATATTATTTCTGGATGGATGTACATTATTTTACATGTTATGTACCTAGTCATCTCATGTTTTTTTGCGTAGACAGTATTTCTCATTGTGCCTATGTTTAGCCTCGCAACATTGTATATGAAATCAGAAACGTTTCCTGATTTTACACATGGAGGAAAGGCTCGACAGATTCATAAACCTTCTTTAAAGCAACTGCTTTTTCAAATGCATTGTCCAGTTTTACTTCTTCACTTCTTCCGTTAAGACAAAAATATGGCGGCGACAATTTTTTTCTCGCGGAATTTTCATTACATTTGTTAATGATACCTTTCACCTGAGTAAAAACTCATTTGTCTTACACTCCTTTTGATTTCAACAAATTTTGGAATTGGAATGTACTTCAAACTGATTGGATCGGCTCTTCTGTATGAACGTTTTCTCAAGAGGGGACAGCAGTCTAGTTGGGCATCTAAATTGTAATGGGTAAAACATCTAATCCCATTGAAATTATTTTCCCACTAGATTGATGTCTCCTATATCTCCTGACAAATCCTATAATGTTGCATGGCAACCGGAGCATCATCAATAAGAAAACCTACATAGAGCATTCCCAACTGCAGATCGCACTCCATGCATTTGGCAGATGTACTTTGAACCATTCGTTGCTGGAACTTACGTAAATAATGGATTGTCAAACATTTTACTCCTCTGGTAAGTATTTTTTTTTTTAGATATTTTTTGTTTTGTTTTTGCGATAAATAATCTTTTTATCGACTTTATTTTTCATTCTTATGAACTTTGCTTGATAATTGATCATTTTAACGGTTATGTACAGAAACAAGATGTCATGTGTGGTCCTCTCTTCAGCTTCCGGATACATGGCTTCAGCATTAGCAAGGGAAGTTGACTGGCAAAGATAACCGAGTATAAAGTATATTAATTTAATTTGTACTGGTAATCTGTGTCTAGTCAAATTCACTTGTCTCCCATCGCCATCATGTGTTCCTAAATAAGATGCTGTAAGTTCCCCTGTGACATCCTTAACAAACGAGAACCATAAGCTATATACTTCCGGCCTGCGAATACTGTGTGGATCCTTCCTATAAATTATTCTTGGTTGCTTGTATAGTTGTAACCTCACTCGTAATGGGTGAATATTAAACTCCACACAATTGAGTGTTTCAATTCTATTAGCATCGGATATACATCTTTTGACAAATGCTAAACATATATATTTAATGGGAAAAGCAGCACAAAGTAAACAGCCAGAGGAGCCTGATCAACTGAACTGAATATCTACAAGAAAATTTCTTTTGTAACTTTGAACAATCCGGGTGACAGGTAAGTATTTTTTGTATTTTCTCTTCCAGTACAGTTATCAAACCATATAACCTGGGCTACAAAAACATTAGTGCAGAAAAAGTAAAATCGTTGCTGAGCGTGTACTTATTTTTATATTGTACAAATTATAAGTGAGTTATGATTGGAAGATGCTTCTTATACATATTATTAAACCTAATGATAATTCATTGCTAATTGCTTATATTTCATTGCTTTCTAGAAACAAACACTTTGTATCCGTCAGTAAGAATAGTTTCTTAAGGGGAAAAAAGGACCTGACTGGCAATCGACGTAAAAATATGTGACACAACGACACAAGAGTTATATATGATATAAAGTTTCACAAAGACATAAAAAAATTAATCGATCCTTCTAGATAAAAAAAAATTGTCTACTTAGACACCAAAGTTATCACAAATGTTGGTAATGAACGAGTAGTCCTGCTGATACCTCTCATCCACATTCCATATTCATGGCAGCTCTTCATTTTTCCCTTCCGAAACGTACAAGCACACCTTACACAAAAGGGACAAGTGGCTTGACCTTTCACTTTCATTTCATGAAAGTAATAAGTAATAAATAAATTTAAATTGAGAGATATAAACTTTGCACAAAGATTTACAATTTGTTATTTTTGCAAATTAATTAATTTTGAAAATTATTATCATTTTATGCATACGCTAACTTTACACACTTTTCCTTTCTATTTATTGGAAATTTATTTACATGGCTTCAACTTTTGTTTAAAATTTCATTATTTTTATCCTGTTGAATGATGATGATGGCCTACTGATAGAAACCGAAACATTGACATAAATAAATAACAGCTTTTATAATACAATTGTAAATACGTGCTTGGTTGCATGAAAGCAAAAGAGAAAATCCATGCTTCTCCATTTACCCCAATCTCTCTCATTTTCTTGCTCCCCTCACCTCAGAATCAAGTTACACACATTTTACAATCCTTTTCAAATCATTATAAACTCCTGTGGCCTCCATTCTTTCTACCTATGTTCACATGTGTGATATATAGGTATATAATATTTTTATTTCCTGTTTTCACTTTTAGTGCTTTCTTCATCTACTCCACTTTCTTTGGAAAGAAAATAAACCGTAAAACAATATTTTATTATGCTATGTCACCATGCTGTTGCGTAATCATTGAGCATCATGAGGAGTTTAAATGATATACGAATGAACATTTCTGAAAGTTTACAAATCTTGTAACAAAAAATATATATAGTGATCAGGTTATTATTCTTTGTTAATTTCACCAGCTTGATTACACGTAAATACTAACGAGCGACACTTTAAATGTATATAAACAACCAAAGCTACGGCTTGAGATCAAAGATGAGTTATTTTTTTTATATATATACATTGTAAAAGAAGCCTTTGTATTTTCCTTATTTATCTTATTTTTAGAAAAAAAAGCCATCAACATCAATTTCACAAATGATTCACAGAATGGGTATATGTCTATATATCAACCACAAAAAAATTGCGTCTCAAAAGTAACAGTCTCAAACCCACACGAAATCTCAAATTTACTTTTAACCTTTTTGCTCTCTGTTCTTGGATAGCTTCCTGGAGAAATGACTGGCCAGTGTGGGTGAAATACCAAGAAACAATGTTTACTTCAAGAGGTCAACCACAAGGTGTGTGTGTACAGGCACGTGCATTGGTAAACCAACACCATTGACATTTACTTTCATACAAATTCTCACCTCAGTTTTATCCTATGATTTGTATAATTAAAATTATTATACCAGATAGAAAGAGCTATTTTTGATATAACAATATGCATTACATATTGAAATTTTGAGTCTGCTATATTCTGGCATATTTCAATGGGGTCAACAACAACAAAATTACAATAAAACCTAGTAGTCTTACGAAACAAACGAAGAAAAAACAACAACTCAGCTCAGGAAGAATTTCCGAGAAAAGCGTCTGCGAAAGCGTCTTGATTCAGGGATGACAATTTCCCGTTGATTATTCAGATATATATGTATCCCAGGAAATTTAATATGGAGAAAGTGGGAAAAATAATTGAATATTATTTATGTATTGTTGTTGTACATGAGGTAGGAAATAGGTAGGTAGGAGGGTGAAAAAAATAATGGTTATATCTATCCAGTGTCAGTATGTATTACCCGGTTGTCATCTCTTGTTTTTTTCTGAATCATTATTTTTGAGTTCATTTATTGAGAATTGAGAATAGCCGCAGCCGTTGTTGATGACGTATGCATGAAGTTTTTTTTGGGTGGAGATTCAGTCTTTTTTGTTTTATATTTACTGTTGTTTTCGGATACTATATGTACCTAGTCATCTTTAAAAAAAATACGTAGGTGGTAGTATATTGAATGCATGTTTTCTTCTTCTTCTTTTTTTTGTTTGAATATTTATAATATATTATCTATTCACATCCGTTGGAAATTTGGGATGAAATGTGAAACGTTTCATGGCGGAAAAATCTAGATACAGACATCGAGATGGATGAACCCTCCTCCGTGAACATTTCTTTTCATCTATAACAACTACATATATTAAAGGATTGCTTTTTTGAGGTGCATTGTCCAGTTTTACTTTTCCCGTCATTCTGACACAACAAAAAAGTGGTGACACCGCACCAACGGCAAAGTGCTTTCTCTCGGAATTTGTACTCCATATTTGTCATTCATTATTAGCTTTTAAGTTATTATTCTTATTTCCTTACAAACGTGTCATCATTTTCCACAAAATTTCATTGAAATTTTTTGCTTTGTTGTATCCATCCCGTAATTACAGTACTTGCAAGTCAACATAGAGACGGCTAACAACCAATGATGGCCATTATTTGGTTGCATGCACAAACTGATGATGATGCTCTGTTGCAAAAAAAAAAAAAATACATTTTGTTCAAAAGGAGATATCAGTTTAGTTAGTTCATGCATTGCAATGGGTAAACATTAAATCCCATCCATGTGTATTACTAACTAGATTGATATGTCTCCTATATATCTTCTGACAAAATCTGCAACAAGAACGCCAACAAAAGAAAACAGAATTTTTGTACTGTTTGTAAAACTGTAACTGCAAATCTCATCATCATCATCATCATCATCATCTCAGAAGCTCTAACATATGGAATTGGCAGTATACCTCTTGAAAATATCTGCAATAATGGAGCTATATAAAAAATTGGATACATATTGACAAACATACTTCTTCCTATTGCAGGTAAGTATTATTTTTCTCTATTTTCTTTAGTCATAAGTTAACTATACTGCTTTTCAGTTTTTTTTAAACACTAAAAACTGCTTGCCACACACATAATTTCATAAACAAAATTAATTAATATAGTACACGATATTAATATCACATGTAAGTATGTAGCTACACTGCATGTAGAAAATATTTAGCATATTCAGAATGGTTGAAAAATCATAAACCATATTATGTATATCAGTGACAACGTGGGGGTGGGGAGGGTGATGTTCGGCTTTCGCTTTTTTGTTCCAGTTGTTTCATAGACGTGTATACAAGCCAGCATTTTTCATTTCATTTTGCACCATGATTATTTACAATTTAAAAATAGAAGTTATACTGAAATACATAAGATCTGATTACAGGTTTCCAAGTTTAATGAAGCCAATCAAGTAATTATATACCTAAAACCTATGCACATATACATATTACTATAATCTGTTATTGTGTGTCGTTTTGACAAAATGCAAAATCTAAAAAAAAAGCATAATTTTCTCTTTTGGAAGTAAAAAATATAAAAATGTAAAATATATCAAATATGACGATACTAAAAACTCATTAATTCGTTCAATTTTAAGGAAGGCCAAGTTTCACATGCACAGAAATCTAAGAAGAAATAAACTACACCAAATCCTCACTGAGCATGAACTACATGAAGAATTTCAAAGCATGTATTTAAAAAAAAAAATGTTTAAATTTTTTACAAATTCGGATGTAACTAATTATATGCCATGTTACAATGTGTGTATAGATATTTAAAGAGGGAAAGGATATAGCGTTGTGTAGTATCTATTTTACTGTTGCATGTCACCGGAGCTTACTGAATTTTCGTTTTGCAAATTTGTTTACACAAGTATACAGTTGTCATTGTCATCATTATATACGTAATAACATGCAGCAATATCTACAGAATTTACCTATTCATGTTTCATATTATTCTTGTGAGTTTAGTTTTTAATAATTGATCATATTACCTGTTTTACCCAGAAAACAATAAGACAATTCAAAAGAAACGCAACTTTCAAGACGTCTTCTTCCATCTCTTCCTGCGTGCTTGCTTGCTTGACATTGGATGGTCTCTTCAACTTTTTGGTTACATATCAAGTTTGCTGCCTGCTCGCATAAAGGCAAGTGAAAGTGACTGTCTAAGGTTGTGGCTTACAAAGTGTTTTAATTTCATTTGTAGCGGCAATCTTAGATTAGTCAAATTCACTTGACTCTCATCGAATTGCCCTCATGTCTTCCTATAAATAAGATGATGATGTGAGTCACCGTGGAATCTTTAACCAACGCCTACCTCAGAGCCACAACACCTACCTGCCTGAAGAAAACTGCGTGGGTCTTTGGTATTTACATACAGTATTCTTGAAGTTGATACATGCATAGTTGTCTCCTCAAATAGTAATTGGTCACCAATTATTGATGAATATTAAATTCCAACTAATTGAGGAGGACAAGTATCGGCAGCTGATATATCAACTCCCCAATCCTGCAATACATACATATAATAATGGCAAAAGCATCACAAAAATGGGAAAATCAGAGGACCCACAAATCTCAACATCCGCTGAATTGAACTTCAAATATAACCTCAGGTAAGTAGTATTATTTTATTCTTCTTTTATTTCTTTAGGTAGGCTTAGTTTGAACGTTCCATTTAAGCTGTCAAATTTAAAAGTGGCAAAAATACACCATAATAACAGTATGATAAAAAAAAGACAGTCGAATTCTGATACCATTTTCTATTGTGTTTTGAATAACAAACAACGAGAAAATTATCAAAAGCTTTCAGAGTGAAAGTACATGGCCGTGCTGGTTTTATGTACTTCTTGTATGCCACTGTATTTACATTAGTTGTTTCACATGTTTCAGCATCAGCATCAATATCACCAGAATAATATGTTTTCCTTCTCATAAGTTTTCCTTCCTAATTGATCATATTACACACCTGCTACTAGAACGAACAGCCCAGCAGTTGAAAGTATAGAAACCATTTCTAAAAGGATTCCCTTTCCCTTGCGATGCTATATACCTGTATGCATATGCTCCATTTTGGAAAGACTCGACAGAGTAAAACGTCTTTCAACAAGTGTTGCTGTGTGTTCCATCTCCACAACAACATTTCAATACATGATGATGATGACATTTAATTGGTCCGAGATGTGACTCTGTCTTCAACTTCCGGACACATGATGAGTGCATGCTGGAATAAGCAAGTGAAATTGACTAGCAAAGATAGCTGAGGCCCATGTATCCTAATTTCATTTGCAACAGCTCTCTGTGCCATGTCAAGCTCACTTGTTTTACTTGACCAACCAAAACTTGGCATCTTTAGCACCACCACCAGTTGCCCGGGTCGCACGCACAATGTTAATTGGTACATGTATCATCATTTTAATACACTTTACCTATTTTGCATCTTCGTCTAACCAACTAGCCAAACTTGAGGAACTTTCACATACATATTACTTCATGTACTCCGTATGGAGTTAGTATTTTATTATTCCATGCAGTTCAACTCCCATGTTCTACTCGTATTGACCTCGTCAATATATATGACAGCCGCTAAATGAACAGGAAAGAAGTACATCCCCAGAATCCCAACTCGAATCTCTTATTGATAGGACGGAAGTGGAATGAAAAGGTGCTATGGTGGTACGGTACTTCCGGAAAGGTAAAAGTTTAGGTTTGAGAGCTAGAAAAAAATCTTTCCGTCATCTCAATTCATTTTACAAAACAGTTTCAACAGGCAAGACCTAACCCAAACATGGCCACTTTCAAAGTCAAGGTTACATAAGGTATACAATATATAAATTATTTATTTTTATAATTATTTTAATTAATTAATTAGACTCATTATTATTGAGGCAATATCATTAGATATAAAAAAATATTGCTGGTGGAGTAAATAAAGTTTTATTAACTGGTATTTATACACATAAAATGGGTGGAAATTACTGATAAACTTGATGATTTTTTTTTGTCGGTAATATACTACTTGACTAACTGACTTGCTCACATCATGTCTTTTTCTTTTTTTTTTAGGAAACGCCGTATTTGTCTACTCGACGGGATGGCAACCGTTAAGTAAACCGACTGAGCAATTACAGCTCACAGGTTTTTTTTAAACACATGGATCTAGTGAGTATTGCTTTTTTAAATTCTTGTTTGTAGTTATTTGTCATCTTGCATTCATTCATTCATGTATAAAAATTCATTTAATCATAATATGTTTTGTTTATGATAAAAACCAATTGAATTTATAACTGCAAAATAATGTACCTCTGTACGGACAGGAGGCATTTGTTAATCAGGGTTTCATTCTAGTAATATGCATAATAAGCATGGGGGAATTACAGTTTTTCACTCGCATAATTGTATTTAAAAATTCACAAGTAGGCTTTGTTCATGATTTTGATTTATAATAGACTTCCCGCGGGTTGTGCATGATAAGTGGTAAAACCAGTGTGGCGATCGCCTTGAGAAATAGAACTTCCTCTTTGGGTGGAATGAGGGAGCGACAATTATAAATTTTGTTGGCTGGTTTGATACTTATGAATAAAATGCTTGCACGTCAGGTACAATGACATCCATGTCAATATATTAGTAGAACATACATACATAAATTTCCTCATGAAGGTTCTCAAGGGAAACGTCGAGTTTCACCCTCACGGGATCATGTCGACAAGTACACATGATCTGGGTGGGAGCATCTTTGCATCTGGGGTCGTCTCCCCGGCCTCCGGAGGCAAAGCTGTTCTCCCCACATTTTCGGATCCGCCGATGTGGGAAATTGGAGGTTTTGGAGGCTTCCCATATTACTTCCGAAAATGCCAATATTCCCATTTAATGTCCTTGGACATACAACAATATGCATACAATATACATACCTTTGTCATCAAACGTCAAATCGCACATTTATTTGATCATAGTAACGTTATTAGTCCATGATTTATATAACTGTTTATTGATCTTTACAACATGAGCTATTTGATTTATGACCTACCGCACCATTAGCTTGTACATTATTATTAAAGTAATAAAAGATTATAATTTTTTTAATGTCATGGATTATACGAGTATCACATTGCCCCTTGCCCTTGCCACAAACATTCCAGTGATTGCGTACAAAATGGCCTGCAAGATAGTTACAGCCTGAAAGAACACATGGACGAAAAATAATTTATAGGCATAAATTATAGCTGATAGTTTATTTTTAAAAACTACTATTTGAACATTTGAATTTGGTAATTTTGTACCCCAGCAGCAAGTTTCTCTGGTCGTCTAAAATTAAAGTCAGGTCCCTTGTTTGCTATCACAATATCGTTAATTTTTTCCGCCGAGATAATATACAAAATTCCAGCTGTGGCCAAGAGTATCGCAGACAATCCATGGTAACCCGCATCCTAAAATTATTATTTTTAAAGTAGATTATTATGTGACTACCACCAAATGCATTAATATAAACAAATAATATGATTGTCTTATCATTTAAAAATATTCGTACAATTATATTGAATGAATTTGAACTAGTGTCTATAAGACTAGTTAAGACAAGCCCAGTCAACGACAAGAAAAAACAGATGATAATCATAGCTACGTAGTAATATTCCAACTCAATAGCGGGACAAGATTTCTTTTGTATGAACTGGCAGATCTCGTACACCTTGATGCACGTAAATCCCTCACATTCTTCCTTTGCCCACGTGCTTTCAAAGTGCGAAAAACAACCAATAACGAGAGCAACGAGTCCCACGATCTGTAAAAAAAGATCAGTAGAGTTCAATGTCTGACTTGTTTTTTTTGTTGTTGATAAATGACGTTTTATTTCAATATTAAATTAAAATTAGTAACGTTACCAGTGTTGTCACTTTGAAAATCCTAACGGATAAAGATGACGGATGGCTACCGGAGCCCATTATGAATAAATCAATAAACTTAATTGAAATGGAAAATTGAAAATAAAATCACTCGTGTATCGTTTCACAAATTGTTTTTTGCAAGTGGTCAGGTTTGGGCTAGCTTGCTCACAGGAGAAGGCTAGTGTCATGTGAACACCTCATCTTATATTAGCGTGGGGTTCCACCAAATCTCGGAATTACATAAAAATAAAAGATGACTTTCATCCCTAATATAATTTAAACTTGCAATGAACATTGTATAATGTTTAAATGTAAACGAATTTTATATTAGATTGCGGCAATATATATTAAATGCCTACATGCATTTTTATCGTCTAAAATAAAATTATATTGCCAGTAGATGGTATCAAGAAGATGCAAGTGTAATCCATTTAATGAGAGTAGTATAAAAAAAAGACTATCCGCTATCACGTACAAACGTACCAAATAATGCGGGCATCATAAAATACTTTCTTTTATTTAAATAAGTAATTAGGGAGAGGGTCAGGCAATATTGAAGCCAGAATGTGAATAGATGCTCTAAAACTTTAATACGTTATCATCAGACTCAGGCATCTGACGCAAATACATATAATAAATAGTTTAAGTTAGCAAACAAAATTTGTTGTCAAGTTTTATGCATTTACAACAGACATGTGTGTCAATACTATAGTACAACAAGTGGTGGTGATCATGATCATAATATTATGAGCTTCTGTCTAGTGGTTACGGGGCTATGTGAGATATCTATCATTATACCAATACAATGCGTCGTTGCAATAAAAACCGGTGAATTCTAGAACAGAAATTTTCAAGGAATAAGCACTGTATTGTCATTCATGTATAATAAGTAGCATACATTATTTGCATACTGCGAGCTCTGTGTGTGTGTCAATACTCGACTACGAGTGTATTATTTTAGCGATGTCAGGTTTTGTACTAAACTTGTAAACTGGATGCAATCTCAACTTTTTATCTGACCAAGTCACAAATTTTTATGATAAACTTTGTCACAAGCGATCCCAAACGACTATTATTTTTGTTATCTCGGAGTTTTCTCCTATTTTCGGCGTTATCAAGCCAAGCCACTATAGAGCTTCATAATTATTTAGTATAATGTCGTTCATATGAGACATGCTTTCGATAAGGAAAAATAAAAAATTCGATTTTAATTAAAATTATTAATTTTTGTCATAATAACTTATCAGAACATGGAAGGGGATTGTGTCGGGATATTGATTGCAATTAACAAATTCATTATTACAATGAGTTATTTTTTTTAAATAGCTTGACCGGGATTTACAGTACCACCACTTTAAAAATAATTAACATAAGTTAACAATGTGTTTTAGCTAAAATTAAAAGAATAACTTTCATATTGCACTCCATTAAAAAATATATTGGTAACTACAGTTGTTGGTTGTATTATTTGGCCCTTGCAATAACTCCTGCGGTAATTGCATACAAAATGGCTTCCAAGATTGTCAGAGCCTAAAATGGATAATAATAATACATAATGCATTTAAACTAATTATTTTCTTTAAAAAATATGATATTTGCATGTTTAAATACAAATAAATATTTTGCATACCCCGGCAGCAAGCTTTTCTGGTCCTCTAAAATCAAAACCATCCCCTTTATTCGAAAGAGTTGCATCATTTATTTGTATTGCTGATACGATATACAGCACTCCAGCAATCAGGAGTAATACAGCAGCCAAGACATGGTAACCCATATCCTAAAAAAAACCAAATTCGCTCAATATTATATCGCCAAACTTTTAAATGGCATATTAAAACTTTTAAAAACAAAATTAGTATTCATAATAGCCATACCATTTGTTTGAAGCTTTGACTAGACATGAATAGATTTCCTAATGAGAGGACAAAGCAGATGATGATTATGGCAATGAAGAAGCGCTCCATTTCGATAGCTGGACAGGGTTTCAGCATTAGACCCATGCTTTCCCGAATCTCACATTCCTCGTATACCTTCAAGCAAGCATCAGAAGAGACGGCAGAGACGCATGTTTTTTTGACCCATGTGCTTTTAGAATGGGAAAACCAACCAATACCGACAACAAGGATTCCCAACATCTACAAAAAAAAAGTTGTTTAAATGCACCATGTTTATATATTTTTTTGGCTACATATATAACCATGAAAAAATTGACTGTTAATTTATTTATATAGTTATATATTTACCAGTGTTGCGTTTTTCCATTTTCCGGCCGCAGTCATTTAAAAAATATCTATATAAAAAGCTAAAATTCACAATAAAAAAGTTGTGTATGCAAATTTTGAAAAATTGCGAGATTTAGTTAAGCACTCCGAAGTAAGGTCACCAACGATCTGAGCAAATAATTTTTATATTGCCTGGAATATGACGGTGATGACTCATAATATATTATCTAATGATATTATTGGGAATACTTTCCTCCTAGCCCAATTTTTTATTGCTTGCGTAAAAAGAATCAAAAAATATGCATAAGTGCATAGTGTGCATCCATTTCAATTTCCATGAATGATATATCAGTTTTGCAGATTAGGATTAGGAGGAACATAATGAAAAAATGCATGTCGCTGTTGTTTTTCCTTTAATTTTGGCAATCTGTGAGATAATTCTGGGTGACAAGTAAATCTCTATGACGTTAACTAAACCATACGCATAATTAAAAAAATCTGGTATAATAAGTGTCAAGAGAGTTTTATCACCACATAATGTGTTTTTCAGGGTTATCATCAAGTTACAAAATAACATTCATAAATGCTGGACTCCCACATTTATGTACTGGGAGGAGCTCATAAAGTCATGGTTTAGATGGATTTTGAAAAGTGTGGCATTGTGTTTTTTGCCCCTTTAAAAAAAATAATGACCAGTTATAGGCATTCGATGGTACAAGTGAGCTCTTTTATTTATTTTATGTCATGACTCATGACTCATGACTTAAGCAAGGCATGCCTAGATTCCTGATACTAATAATTATAATTTTTACATAGATTTTTTTATCATAAGAAATAAATGATTTTATTTTTTTAGATGTTTAGCTTATGAATGACTAAATTACATGTAAATTGCTTGATAGGTAAATGGTATTGATTCAATATAGTTGGATAATGTATGCATAACGTTACTATCCTGCTGACTTGCTTTTTGGCAATAATTAATGCATGTGATTCCATAAATCAGGGATTGAAAGATTGTGAGCCTGGAAATATTTTAAAAACAAGTTGAGTTTAAGTAGCATAAATTAGTAAACACAAATTCAGATAAAATATTTGAAAAAATATATACTTGTTTCTCTGGTCGCCTAAAAAAACTATATCCAGGCCATTTGTTACTTAACTGGAAAAATAGTTAATTGCTTTGTTCCGCCGATATTTTGTATATTTACAACTGCGGCAATCAGTAGGAGCACAAGCACAGAAAAAGCACAATGATAGCTCATGTCCTGAGAGAGAAAAAACATAATTCCACCGCGTGAAATAGTATAAACTTTACAATTTTTTTTCTAAAGATTCTTCTAACTTGTGTGAAAGTTTTGGAGTTTGTGTCAATAAGGCTAGGGACAACAATTCCAGCCAGCGAGAGAATAAAGCTGATAATGATTATGGCAACGTGTACGGTTCCATGTCGATATCCGGACAATTATTTTTCAATAGAGAAGTGAAAGATTTGTGGGTTCCATTTTGAATAAAATGGTGTGTTGATGTAGTTTTTATTGAAAATTGAAATTGAACAATAGGTTATAAAAAAAGAAGAAAAGTATTTTTAATAAAGTAAGGCTTATTGTGGCATAAATTATGGCATGCTTATTATTATTTGTAATGTAACGAGGTGGACAAAGAGGTGGCAATGTCACACGCAAAATTATCTTGCTAACAAAATAAGTAATACTGAGATTAAGTAATACTCAAATCAGAGTGGAATGTTCGACCTGTTTACTGTTTTTTTTAAAGTTATCATATTCCTAACTAAACTAAAATTAATAAAATGTACTAAATTTTTTTTTGTATTTTCCACGCTTGATAATATAAACTAAAACACAAAAATTGAATAGAAAAAATAAAGTAACTTGTGGTGATTTGGCAAATGTGTGCATCCCTTTCTTCTAGTTCAATAATCCACCATGGTCTAAAATATAATTATTCAGTTTTTTACAATCAGAAAGGCTGTGAGACCGTAAATTAAACCTTGTAGAATAGCAAGCGACTATAAGAAAACAAAAATCAGTAATTTTTTTGTTAAAATTCAGGTGCACTCGCACAAAACAACAATGATTTTTTTAAATTGACTTTTAAACATACCCCAGCAGCTAGTTTTTCCGGTCGTTTGAAATTAAAAAGCAGCTCCTTATCAAACCCATAAATATTATGGATTTGTTCCGCAGATATAATGTATAATATTCCTCCAGTAAGCAGTAAAAGGGCAGAAATTACATGGTAACCAAAATCCTATTACATTAAATTACAAATTAAATTCAACTTTTTATAATTTGTCGTGAAAGTAAACAGTAGTAAAATGATCCATATCTTTTCTTGACCAAAAGTATGAATTTCTCACAATAAGTTTCAGAATCCCTTCCCCCATTTCCTTCAGCAATGATGCAATTAGGCCCAATGCTGATAACAAAAAACAAAAAATGATGACCCCAATGAAAAAATTCTCGATGATAATTTTCGGACATTGGGTGATCCCCTCAGGCAGTACAGTTTTCTCATCATCACAAATTTGATATAAGCTTTGGCAATTCGACCCAGCACAGTATCTGATCCAACTGCTTGTAAAATGAGAGACTATTCCAAGAACAAGGATGATGAGACCTAAAATCTAAACAGTTAAATGTCGCTGTTAGTCCAACATGGGAACTTTTTCTTATTATTATTATTATTATTTAACCAGTAAAATGCTCCTACACAACTTACGACAATAACAATCACGACATATTCCAATGGGCGAGGAAAGCTTGATAGCCGCCATTATTATTGTTTAAAAATATATTATTGGTTTATATTTTTTTAAATGTTGTTTTCCAACAACAACAAAAAATACAATAAGTACTGTTGCTGGATGACTCGTTCTTCGTATATACGCATATCGTGAACGACGATGCAGCTGGAAAAAATATGTTGAGATTCGGAGTGGCATGCATGCCATAATAATGAAATGGCTTAACGAAAACTATATCACGAACTGATTGTGGTAAACACACAGTAGTCTACATATTTAACAGGAATCAGCTTATCATCAAAGTTTAACGGGATTATCATCATCATTGATGTAGTGGTAGTAATCATAATCATGTCGTTTATATTACTTTTTTTTAACGTTAAAAAGTAACACAAGGGAAAAATTGCAGGTACATTGGGATTTTTTTTTATCCTCGTATAGGTAACATGAAGGACATTTTCACAATGGTTGCAAAAACTGATTTGCCAACTTAACGTTCATGATTTATACTATTTAAACTCATTTAATAAAATGAAGTGGGTAGATCATGTATGCATTCATGTTCCGTGCATTTTTGTCAATTGACAAATCACAAAAAAAGAAGTAATGCATTATTACTTGCATGGCTTTTATTTTTTCTACGTCCAAAGAAATGGTGATGATGATGATGACTTGTGCGGATTCTCAGGTTACCCCAAATAGTACGACATCAAGTAATTTAATTAGTCTTATGTTTTACGTCCACGTGCTCTTACCCACACAAATACTTACAAAATAGATTCATTATAACTTGATACATACACACACAAACTGATTTGTGTACATGTTTAGGTAGGAATAGTATGTGCGTTGTTTCTTTTGAGTTGAGTGAAGTTGAAGGTATTGATGGAAAAAGTGGAAAGTTGTGACTTTGCTTGGTTACCACCACATGAAAGAGAAAATCCATAATATATTATATCTCACTCACAGCCAGTTTTCAACTTTCCCAATTCTCTTTCCTTTTCCCCTTTCTATTTTCCTCATCTGAAAATCACCACATCTTTGGCAACATTATAAAGTTTTTTTTTTATTTGCTTTTCTTGTATCGGTTTTACGCAATATTTGCTTTTAAAAGACTAGCAAGTAGTTGATGTCTCTGTTTTCTCTATTTATGTGTCAATATCAAATAATATTTTTTTGTGAAAGGACAAATAGCAGGCAGGATTTTCTTCTTTGCTTTTATTGCTAAAATGATGTTGCTAAATTATGAACTCATGAAAGCATACTAGTTTGAAGCTGTAGAGTTTATACAAGAAAACAAAATGATTTCATGTTACCCCGCACTTACACACACACAAAACTTTCAGGAAGCCAATCAAGAAGCCACCCAATTTTTGTTGGTTGATTTAACACTAAGAAAAAATTGGTTATTTTCAATATTGTATGACGTGCTGTATTGCTATGATTTTTTTGATTTTTTTTTTTTTTTAAATAAAGACGTTTCCATTACTTAAAGCAGCCATGCATGGAACAAGATTGGCATTTCATGAGCACGACAAAAAGAAAGTGAAAGTAAAAGAAAGGTAGATACAGGAAATAACAGAAAAGAAGTTTGCCCCACTGAAATATAATATTATTTCACCAGAAATTTAGGGGAAATGATTCTAGGATCAGTTTTTTTTACTTTTATGGCACATTTCTCCTTTTTTTTCTTGCTCAATAAATTATGAGCAAAATACAGTATCAAATACTACCACACCAAAAATTGTAGGACAAGATAAGATCGCAAGATTGCATGAAATGAATGAATCCATTTTTTAGTATTCCCATACATTCAATCCATGTATATTCATAGGTACATGTATACCTGTACAAAATTACTCTTTATCGAATGTATTTATATATTCACATGAAAGTTGCAAAAATTGACTATTAAATCATTGTATGTATGTATGTAGGTACTCATCATCTTTAATGTAATTATTTTATCCGTTGGTCCAATGAAGATGCATGCATGTATAAAGTTACTCCTCTAGTCATCCATCCATCCTCAATATTTAATGACAATGAGTAGGGATGACATGCATCACAAAGATTTATTTTGATTTTCTTTGAGTTGGTTGTTATTCCCACTTCATTGCCATTTGTTATACGTCTGGGATGATATATCATGATGTCCGCTGCCAACCCCCGGACAAACTCATCGTGTGTGAAATCAGTATCAACCCCTTAAACTGTGTACATCATTTGAAGCAACACCACTCTATAAGATTTTTGAAGTTGGACATTATTGCCAACTATGTTGAACATGAGATGTTAACACTGTTGAGGTGTGGTTTATATTAGGTTTAAAAAAATATATTCCTATACAAATCATATCATCAACGGTGTTCTCAATAGCTCGAATGTCATCGAAAGTTCCATCAATTATCCCAGCAGCAGCAGCAGCAACATGATCATGAGTGCAAGTAAGAATATCAAGGTATTAAGGTTGTGCACTAGAGTAGGCCGAACTTGCATTGTGAACAACAACAACAACAAGCTAACTGACCAAAAAATATTATTTATTTGTTTATTAATTCTACAGAAGAGGGTGGAAATGACTAAACGCGAGATCTGAAGACAAGGTGTCCTAATTTTCTTTGTTTCAGTGTCTGGGTTTAAGTCAGATTTACTCTTCTTACTTTCGTCGTCACGATTTTCCACCCACCTGCATCAGTTGCCGGGAGAGTTTGGTCCTCATTTCCCCCCTCTCTCTCGCATCATTAGCAATCCTGTTACATGTGAAAATCCCCGTAATGAAGCACAGTTGTAAACTTGAGCTAAAAAGCTATTATAATGATGAGCTCATCCGTTAAAACATTGACCTATGAATAATATGAATTGTTGTTGACAACGTCTTGTGAAACCATGAAATTGATTTAAAAGAAAAGATGTGTTTTTTATATGTTGTTATATTATTTTGCAAAATTCTCTTTTGTGTTGAGTTATTAGGGAATGGACAACCATCCTTTTGGGTTGCGTTTCCGCGGCTGCCTGGTCCTCTCTTGTTTCAGTATTATCAGATGCAAATGACTCGCTTTAATATCCGAGACAGAGTGTTGTGATTTTCTTTGGATCAGATATTAATGCTTTTCATTTCATCTGTGACACGTCCAAAAAAAAAGTTCAGCGAACAAGATAACCCGGTCATCAATATTTGGATGTTTTGGCATATTTAAGGATGCACTAAACACTGTTTTGAAGATGCTGAGAAAACATCCCAAGGGACAATTTCTTTTTTCAGGGACAAAAATATTGATTGAATGAAAGTAAGAGGTGTGGTTTCAAAAAAAAAATTTATGCATGTCCTCGCATTGTGCAATAGTAATCAACTTAGCTAACATTCATCCTGAAGTTTGTCAAATCATTTATATAGTCATTCAAGGTTTCCACACAACTTGCCTTATATCCTCTTACCGAGAACGAAATTTTTTTTTTGCTTCATTATCAGTCATCAATAAAAAATAGGCAAGTTTAAAAAAAATATAATTTGTAGATAAACAACTCATTTGTGACTTTCAATACCTAGTACCCAAAACTAAAATATCCAATACATTTTTTGTTCTATTTTTGTTCAAGATGCATCAGACTCAGAGAAAGGGATGTGGATAACCAGACTTTGGATGTTATCAAGACAATTTAACATGAGATGGAATAAACCCACGTAATGGCAGTCGTTATGGCCTTCGTACTACAATTAACTAGATGTCATATTCGATCTTAGCATG
>JAHZNC010005354.1:0-11573 GCA_027744095.1 Zhuqinia jingwanae | reverse complement strand
GGAGCGATCCCAAGGCTGGGCAGGTGTGCCTCCAATGTCACCCACTGGAAGGATTTGAACGTGTTCTGAAACTTAAACTGGACCTCGTTATGTCCCATGACATCATCGAAAATATAGTGGGTCAGCTCCGAAGGTCCTCTGTTTGCTATTTGGAAATGTCGCAAAGTTTGCACACTCCCGTTTTGCTCCGCACTCGTTGCAAACACGTCCACTATTGACTTTTCATACAAAAAGCTGAAAATGTTTGCTTGGTAGTCCCCAGTTAAATTAATCCTGGTAATGTAGAACATGTCCAGGGGTCGCCCAATCGTGTCCGTCTTGTCAGGCATGTAGGGCTTCTCCGCTGAGTTTCTTACAATCAGCATTGAGCAATCCCGCTTGATGCTCTCATACAAGTACACGTGGTTTTGATGGTATGTCAACATGTAATACTTTGGACGCTCCTTCACAAGTTCCCACCGATATGTTTCGGAGACGCGCTGCAAGGAAAATAGGGCGCGGTAGCGTAGGGTCCCCTCCTTTTGATAGCGCTTCATGTACTGTCGTCGAGTTTCAACGTACAAAACAAATTCACCCTCTGCCTTGTCATAGCCCCAGACCACAAGACTGGCCGGATAGTTTCGGTTTCGAATCTCGTAATATTTTTCCTTTTCTGAGGGCACAAACATCCAAAGAGACCCTTTTGTACGGTTCTGGACATAGTCGTCATTCTTCCATTGGCGTGTTTCCTCCGCGGTTATGTAGGGATTATAGCCGTCACGTTCGTTTTTAAAGGAGGCGAACATGTATTCGCCCACGCGGGGTGATGCATCACTTTGTGTTGCACTGTTTCCGTTGTCCTCCACTTTGGGGGGAAGATTACCAATGATTAGGGTTTGAACGCCTTGGATGCGGTATAAAATACCAGAGTTGATGGACAAGTGTCGGTTGTCGAAGGACAAGATGGGCTTAACTTGGACTAAACCGGGTGAGTCTACTGTCATGCCAACGGCTTCCAAAGTGTCGCCGTTTCCGGAGCTGAACTTGTTTTTCCGTGTGGCTATTAGCCGCTCAGCCATTATAGTGTCGTTGAACTGGAAGTCGGTTTGACCTTTGAGAAGCTTTTCTTCAATGTTGTCGTCCGCATCCGAGGCGGATAAAGCTTTTTCGTTTTCGTCTGCTTCTTCGTCTTCCAGGATCTCTTCCTCAAGGCGGGTTTTTGTGGGATATGTGTTTGGATGGTTGGGATTGGACTCGACATAAGTTCTGTGAATATGTGCCAATTTTAATTAAAAATTAAAGACCGAATTAATTCAAGGCATTTTTAGTAGGTACATACATGTACATGCACGAATGAAGGTCGGGACTAACATTTTTACAAGACTGTATGCCAAGTTTATTGTCATCCCATGTTTCTCAAACTCCATTCGATGGCCTTCGGCTGATTTGGATTTACACAGAATAAAGACACGCTCATCAAGGCCACCTAATCCGTTCCAAAAGATAAGCTACATGCACAAAAATAAAATAAAAACAAGTTGTTTAAATTAATAAAATTATAAACAAAAATTGTTAATTTCTTTCAACTTGCTTCCGGATTTTTCAATCTTTCCTCGTTGAGAAAATGAAGTTGGGGGTGCTTTGTGGGGGTCACATGAAACAGCTGGTGCAAGGCTGTTGTTATCACTAGTCCTGAAACTTGGCAGTTCCATTTAATAGTGAGATGGAAAAATAAAACTAACGAGAATACTTTCATGGCATATAAAATGAAACTTTAAACAGTATAAAAAGATGAAAATAAAAATTCCTTATTTCAGTATCATTATTTTTTTCAATGTAAATTCCAAATATTATGAAAATACGCACAAAAAAAAACGGAAAATGTGTCACTGGTTCAAAAAAAGACTAGGTGTTTTTACAAACAAATATACATAAAGTAACAAGAACATAAAATACAATTGTTTTATAAAAAAGAATACATATAATTGCCTTTGACCTTTAATTTTAAAGCCACAATGAAAAGTTGCGTAAATACACAAGGTCTCTCTTTTTATTTATTAATCTTTTGAATGTTAATAAAAAGTAAACAACAATTTCATTATTACCGCCCCATTCAAATATGTTGTCTGTAAAACAAGATTGTACTACAACTCCATTAAATAATGCATGTATTTTATTGTTATTATTGTTTTGGGGAAAAAATACACTGTAAAGTAAGGATTTCTTTCCCTTTTGTATCTGAATGTCGGACATACGGCTGCCGTTAAAATTCATATGATCTTTCCACTTGAATGTGTAGTTATGAAGCTTCCACCAAATGTTGTGCTTTCAAACTTGTCCAAGAAACGACCTTATCTTCAAAGAAATATGCAAAGTACTACCATACACATATGCACTATAAAAAATAAGGGACTTTAAATATAATTGTTATTTGCATTTAAATTTGTGACAAGGTATACGTTTTTATCAAAATTTCATATTTTTCCCCCGATATTGGAAAAAATGATATAATACACAGAACCTGGCTAAAGTTGGAAAGCAATAGTATCTTTAGCACTATTTGTGTTTTTTAACAGTTCAATGATTTTTTTTAATTAAGTTTACAACAGTATCGTCCTGCCCATTTCAATGCATTTAAAAAATACTTGATCCAACTTTCTCCAGACTTTAAGTTCCTACTGACATAAAGTATACGGCAAGCAACGAAATATATCATCATCAAATGAAATGATAAAAAATTCATTTCAATTTAGATCCCTAGACCAATCTTGACCAAGCTTGTTGAATGTAAGTGTAAGTAAACTCATCATAAACTTAATGATTTTCAGCCCCTCATCTCATCCCCCGAGGGAGTTATGGAAAACACTTTCATTTTAAAAAAACCTTTTAGCTATATAGCAAGTGATGTGCCATTCGAATCCCTGGGTCTAGGATTATTGGTGGCAAATAACTACTTGGGGGCCTATTCCTGGTGTGAAACTTCTGGGGCGGACAACTGCTGGTAATGGACAATCGCCATGTCAGTGTAATGTGTAAATTGCAACAACAAAGAATCTAGTTAGGACGACATTATTAACAAAAAATTATTCAAATTTAGATTGCACATCCTAATCATAATCATCCATTAAAAAAGGTCAAACTAGGTAAATAGTCTAGAATTGTCGATGCCAACAAAAAATAACCACGATTTTATGTTACCATCATCCCCACCATTTCTTTTTCTCTTCAGAAATTAATTAAACAATGTAATTTTTTTTAGCAATAATAACAGTATGCCCAAATCAAATCCCACATAATAACTACATCACTATATGTATTTCAGGACAATAATAATATATATTTTATTATTATTATTATTATATTCTTTTGAATATCAAGCACAAAAAATCGCAATAAAATTTCGCATACATAAATATTGCGTTGCGATCAGTATGTACTATAATGACATATCATCATCATCATCATCATCATTCTCCAACTCAATGAAATCAAACGAGATGATGATTCCTTATTTCAAAATGACTTTTGTGTTCTTGTAGTAAACTTACATTTAAATTAAATTATTATTTTTTTGCACCGAAAAAAAATACATGGTTGACTAAATGCTTCTTCTTGTACACTTTGTGGATACAGTTTCACGTTTAAAAATTTAAATTGCTACCAAAAGCTTAAGTGTTATATATTAAATTTAAGCTTAAAATATTTATAATATTTAAGCCTAAACAAAGTCTAATTAAAGCTGTTTTTGATTTCCCTTTTTTTTAGTGAAGGGTATATGGTAACGTGATCGTATTGAATTTTTTTTTTGTAATTTACCAATACAAATCACACATTACATCCTGGGTAATTATTATTATTATATGACTAACAAAAATAAATACATAGCAGATTAAAATTATAATGCATAGATAGTAGTAGTAATAGTAGGAGCTCCTAGCACACAAAATTATATTACTTTATTTTTTTTTTCACTTTTTTGAAAAATGAGCTGTTTCATAAAAGCGTCGAAATGTGAAATTGCTGAAAAGCCAGTCCTGGTCTTGATGTTGTTGTTGTCCCTCTTTAATTGTTGGTTCTTTGCCAATGGAGGAAGCTAAAAAATAAATAAATAAAAAGTCGTAAACACAACAAAATATTTACTCAATTTTTTTCATAAAAATTATAAATTAAATGTGTTTAAAAAAATATAGTCATGTCGAGTCAACTAACGCAATTCGAATTGATCCTCATCAAACTCGTCAAAATTGCGGGTGTCAGTCAAAGAATTGACAATGACGGGGACGGGAGCGGGTCTATTCCTCAAATTCTGCCAGTCAACGCCCCGGAAAAAGGGTAATACTTTGAGTTCCTCAACTCCATGATGAGTACATACTCTTCGATCGGCTTCACAGCAAAACCTATAACAATAAATAAATTTTTAATTGTATTCCCATTTAATAATACTTTTGTGTAAAAAAGAGTCTTTTTTTTACCGAAGTACAGCATGCTTGGCCTCCTCACTGATGGGCACCTCAAAAGGGAAGAAAAGCGTATCTCTCCAGTTCATAACCTTCCAATACGTTTCCTGTGGACTCTCACTGGAAAAGGGAGGATAGCCAATCAGCATCTCGAACATTATCACACCCAAGCTCCACCAGTCACAAGAGAAACCGTATCCTCCGCTCCTCAAAAACACTTCGGGTGCAATATAGTCGGGTGTGCCAACGGTGGAGTATGCCAACGCCCTCCTGTTCCTTTTCCAGCTTTCTGCGCGTCTTTTGCTGTCTAAAGGATTGTTATCACACTCTTTGAGGGATGTGGTGGTGGAGTGATGGCCACCACCGGAAGCCCCTCCGCCTCCTCCACCACCTCCCGTGATTACCAGCAGCACTGCTCCCACTTGAATTTAAACTATTTTGCTGCTGCTGATGATTGTTATCCTCCCCACCATGATTGTTGTGAGGAGGGTGGTGATTATCCGATTGGTCAACCATCATGATAGAATCTTCCAATTCTGAGGTGGATGACGAGGTGACTTGATCGGGAAGGAGATTGTATCCAATGTTGTTGTTTATATTACGACTATCAGCTGTTGAGAGTCTTCGGTGGTTGTCGGCTTCCGTCAGAGATCCACCACCTACACAAAAGTTATTAATACAAAACAATTATATATTATTTTAGTAAAAAAAACTACATTCTATTTTTACAACTGTACCAACATATAAATTTAATATTTAATTAATATATATATATACATATATTTATATTGCTACTACTTTTGAGCCTAGAAGCATGTCGTCTGTTTCTTGACTTGAAGTTGAGTACATTGCCGCATGAGAACGAGCTAAGTGTGTTCATCCCGAAAAAGAAGAGAAGATGAGAAGAAAAAGATTGTGATGATGAAGATGGTACTAGTAGTACTAAATAATAGCATTAAATTAACCGTTAAACTTTGTTCAACAAAACATTCATCAACTAAAAAAACAACTCTTGGAGCTATTTTTTTTAACAACAATTACTATTCATGTAAATTAGATTTTGGCTGTTAAAATTATAATGACTAGCAACTTGTAGCAAGCACAAAAAAGAAGAAGAATCCTTCGTGGTGAGTGAGTATTTACACCTGACACCTTAGTAAAAATAATAATAAATACACACACGACACACACTATCACTTTCACATGCAGTTTTTATGCTTGGTTAAAGGAAAAAAACGACAATTTCAGAACAACAACTAAAAAATCACTGTTTTACTTACTGTTTATCACATTTTTATATGCACCATTATTACTAAATTATTATTTAAGTTTAAAAAAACGATCATTACTTTGTGATCACTATCTGAAAAATAATGAGGAGATCCAACTATCTTTTTAGTGACCTTTTTTACACACACATTTAGCCACCTGCAAATTGCAGTCGCACACGTCAAGCCTATAAAAAAATTCCCCAATTTTTTTAACTAACCATCCACAATCCACAATGACGTCAACTCACAATAAAATAAATCCGCAGCTCACATGTAAAACCGTATGATCCCGTGATTCGATGTTTTATTTTAGCACCACAGCCGGACAAACTATTTATATTTAAATTATGTTACTGGATAGTTGAATTGAGCTTTTTTTTAAATACTATTATTTTTTACTTATTGCACTGAACAGTATTTACACAAGGTCATTATCAACTCGCCGTGTCGTTCTTTAAAAAAAAAATAACCAAAAAATACCACTTTTAAAGCCCTAGTCTTCAAATTGTGTTTTTTTTTCTGTTAACTTTAAACACACAATTCACCAACCCATCTCTCTCTTGCTCTCTTTGTGTCTCAAAAAAATTGTTTTTCATTTAACATTTTTTATTAATTAAATTTAAATATTAATATGGTGATAGTACTAGTCACTAGTCGTCCACGACTACATCACCACCGCTCTTGTCCCGTCTCATGTTGACTTTTGCTTTTTTTTAAAAACTATATAATGAAATGAATATTTATTAAGCAGAGAGCACAGAGTTCTTTTCTACGACGACGACACAATTTCCATTTTAAAAAACTCAACAAGAGCACCACCAACACCAACACCTTTTTTTAAAAGCCTTTTCTTTGTGTTTTTTCCTGTTAACTTTAAACTCACAATCCATCAACCTAACCAACCTCTCTCTCTCTCTTGCTCTCTTTGTGTCTCAAAAAAATTGTTTTTCATTTAACATTTTTTATTAATTAAATTTAAATATTAATATGGTGATAGTACTATCTGTAGTCACTAGTCGTCCACGACTACATCACCAACGCTCTTGTCCCGTCTCATTTTTGCTTTTTTTTAAAACTATATAATGAAATGAATATTTATTAAGCAGAGAGCACAGAGTTCTTTTCTACGACGACGACACAATTTCCATTTTTAAAAACTCAACAAGAGCACCACCAACACCAACACCTTTTTTTTAAAAGCCTTTTCAATTTCTCTTGACATTGAAAAGGTGGCTTTTTCCACTTCATTTATGATAATGACTAGCAATAGTACTGAAAAGTAGTAGTGGCATGAAACTGGTAACAAAAATAAAACTTTGGCTTCTTTTGTTTCGTAGAAGTAGTCAGTAGTAGCGTGGGTGGATGTGATGATGAATATTAATGAACCATTAATAATTATTCAAAACTCTGAGAGAGTTTTTCTAACTACTAACTACTTTATTCGCTTGAAGCCGACGAATATATAAACGGTACGTGTACAAAATATTACTACTAACTTGAGTTGGAAGTTGGAATACATACAACATTCCAGTAACAAAAAAATATACTGTTGTTATGTTCGTCGAAATTATTACACACACAGAAAATTATTTACACAGTTGATATCATCCATCCATCCTCATTTCATCATCATCATCATAAAATTCATTTCTTTACATAGTTCACTTGTTTATTGTGTGTGGTGTCTGTTTGCATTGCAAATTGCAATGAATCCCCATAATAATAATTTTACCTATATTTTTTACACGTCCACATGTACATATTCACATTCACATACTCATCATCATCATTGTACATAACAGCCAACATAGGTAACAAAACAAACAAACCTTTTCTGAGTTAGAAATATTATTAATGTTATTACGACGTGTGTGTTTTATGGGCTGATATGCTGCTTTTTGCTAAAAGGCTGACTGACTTGACTGGGTTTTTTTCATGTATAGCTAGTTTTTTTGTGGTGGTGAAATGAAAAAAGCACAGGTTTTTATAAATGCAAGCAAATAATATAATAATATTTTTTTTAGCTATCTGTTCTACGTTGCTGCTCCTCCTGCCTCTCCCCTCTCTCGTTGCATTGCTGTGGTGCTCTTGGGCTTTTTTGTTATCAAGGTCACTACTCTTAAAAAATGATGTAGGGAATATTACGTGCTTATTATTATTACACCGTGCATACCATCAACCATGTGAAGATGGTGAAGTGAAATGAAATGTGTGTGTATGATGATGATGATGATGTGATGATGATTTGCTTTGTTGGTTTATTTTTCGGTTTGTTGGTTGGTAGTGACGCTGAATATTTTATATGAAATATTCTTTTTTTTTAACCAATTAGTAGGGTTATATGTGCTTTAACAGAGTTTCGGGTTGTTTTAAAGCAAATAGAATATATATTTTTGGCATGGATGAATATACGGGCTAAAATAATTGGAAAGAGCTGATGGAGGAGGTGGTGGTGGTGGAGGATATGACGACGAAGGACGGTTGTTTTATTTAATGTGGAGGGGAAATTTCTTGTCTGCTAGGTTTTTTTTTTGGTTTTTATGAGAAGGAAAACCCATGTAAACCTGGACCTATGAAACTATCGCTATATTCAATGCATTTATACTATTTGCATGATTTGCGGTATACCAATGTATGTATGCATATAGGTAGATATATTCAGAGGGTTTCTACTGATCTTCCGACCATGAAAATCGGATCAATAATGTGTCATGTTTATTCAAGAGGAGGAAGGAGGATGATGATGAATGCATGCATGCATGCATAAAATAATTTTTATTTGTTTTTTGGCCAAGGTCCCAAAAAACACAAATGAAAAAAGAATGGATGTTGATGGTACGTGACAAATACATGAAGCAAATAGAAACAATTTTTTAGTACGTGGACTTTGTCGTATTCCACGAATTTTAATTTTTTATTGCAACAAAATGTACTTGACTTTATTTGCAGAATAATAAGTGATAACAGCAAAATTTAAAATAAATGATTGATTTTGATTACAAAAAAGTAGTTTGACTTGCTTATGCATTATTTTTTGCAGTGGGGAACGTTCATATGAATGAACGTCGTTTCTGCGATACATGATTGAGTACATCCTGTCATCATATAATAAAGTTGTCATCTTTGTCATGTTTAAAAACAAAATGTGATTGAATGCTTAAGCGAATCTGTGTGAATAGGAAACTTATATAATTACATGAGCTTATTAATTTTTTATTGGCGTCATTTATGGCGGGTCTCCTCGATCTTGTGGTTTTCTTGTTACAAATTTGGGGAATTAAAAATAAATTATGTTTTGTTGGATATTCCAAGTGTGCCATGTGTGTGTGGTGTGGTGCTTGTGTGTGGGTGTGCGCAATTACTGGATATGCATCACCACGAGACGACACGGAAGCCGATAAACAAAATAAATTTATCAAGTTGGGATGATGATGATGATGAAAACAAGGTTTTACATTGAATCTGATGTTGGGCTATAAGGTGATGATGATGATTATTATTTTCTACGTTGTGGTCTCACAGCCACAATCAGCGTGAAGACGAGGATGAAACGATGATAACGATATTTTTTATGGCGTGAGTGAAGATGTGAATACTTTTATTGCGCAAAAAAAATATTCGCTTAAAAAATTAGACGCAATTTGATGCGATAAATAGTATGTGTATGAGTATTATTTTTGTATGGACTATGGACTATCATGAAATTATATTTTATGCTCGTATTTATGTTTCTTGAGATATTACTCCTATACAGTTTTTTATGTTGTTTGGCACGTTGTTGGTAGGTAAATAAAAAAAATTAAATATTGGACTGTTAATCATTATTTGGCGTACAAAAGAATGGCGCTTTGTCAAGTGAATTTCAAGAGCGCATTTGCTATAATCTCCATATTATGTAGCGGATGCAGATTACCAAAATAATGGTAATATTTAGAATATCAAACTAATAAATCATGATATTAAACTTGTTCATGAATATTTATTTAATCACTTTTATTTGTTTCGCTGTCGTAGTACACATTATGTTTATCATGATGATGCTTTGTACACGATCTATATATAAATCGTGTGTATTTATGTTAACGTAGATGCAGAACCTAGAAACAAATATTTTTTGACATTTTCACAACAATATTGAATTTAGTGTTGTTTACATAGGTAATAGGTAATAAATGCAACAACCGAGGTCAACAACTGCTTAGATGGAATATCCAGCAGTTATCATCCTACAAAAAGTACTTCAGCGGATATGGGAAAGGATATGACAAAGTATATCTAATTCTGAGAAATCTCTATTTACGCTGACATAATATTTTGTACGTCGTTAGTGTTACTTTTTGTTAGGTTTTTACGGATTTTAACATCAAAATAATATGGAGTTTTATATATTTTTTTTTGTTCTACCATAAGCTATAATTTTTTGTATCAATAAAGTCAAGCATTATATTTATAAAAATGACTTAAGGACCCGAAACTTTTAAAATATATTTTTTTGCATACCCTCGGATTATTTTATAAAGTGGCTCATCGTAAGCAGAATAATCCATCGAGACATTTTACTTTTCTAATCATGAACAAAGCGATGATGGGTTAAATTACAATCCCATAAACATTTTTAACGGTTTTCGGATTTGACTTAAAACCGAAACCGTCGGCTGAAACAGAGGAAACCGCTTTAAACCTTACTGCACTTAATTGGAATGGTCATGTGTTGGGCGGAATTATATGTGGTTCAGCAAAGTTTGAATTCATTCAAAACTGTCAATTTCTATATTTTAGTTCAAGTGTCTTCAATGTAAATTGAGAAATTGCATTTGTATTGACAAATAAAACAATACACAATAGGACACAAAACTCTGTTCGTTTGCCACATCAGCAAAATTCAATTATTGAGAAATATTATCATCCTTGATGATGATGACATATTGCAAACAAGTTTGTTGGAGACGTATCTAAATAGACAGCAATGAAGTCTTTTGCCACATTTTTTTTTTGTTTCATAAAGTGATAATGTGTCTGTCCGATCGCGATGAATTTAATTAGCTTTGTTATCCCTTTTGCTGCTCTTTTTGTTGGAAAAGTGATGTGTGTCGGCCTTCAGGATGAGGACGGGAGTAGAGGCGGGCTGCAAGGGTCAAGTTCAGATTGGGAATGGTGTTATCAGCTGGATGGATGCAGGGAAAGCTCTCCCTCCTCGTCCTGGCAACGGGGAACATGTAAAGTGGGTAAAAGGCAGAGTCCCATAAACATCATCACGCCACTGGACACTACTGCCGCCGCATACAAAAGAAAAAAGAGGAAAGCGCTACTGAGAAGGAGGCACAAGTCAGGCAGAGCATCCAGACAAATTCCGGCAAGAGGAATCTTGTCATCGATGCCTCGACTAAGCTCCCAACTAGGGCCAAACTCCGCATTACGAAGGAGGCGCAATAGGCACTCTACAAAACGGGGAACTGGTTATCATTCCACAATTGAGACAGGTCTCCAGGTCGTACCAAGTGTTGTGGAACAAGGTATTCTATGCTCACCCCAACCACGCTGGAATATTATCTGGGTAGGTGGCAAGCCGCACAAATACTGGATGCAGATGAATCTGTGCCGCTTGATTTTGCGACAGAGAAGCCAATTCATAATTGAGCCTGTTGGAGGGGACGGCGTTTCCAACCAACTGACCTCCACATTTCCACCTGCAACTGCAGAGCCCCCTACAACATTTAAACCATCACCCTCTCCACCAACCACTTTACCTACGCCCACGCCGTCAATCACCCTGACACCAACCGACCGTCTTACTCCAAATACCCAACCTCCAAATACCCAAAATCCAAATACCCAAAATCCAAATACCCAAAATCCAAATACCCAA
>JAHZNC010005353.1:0-15253 GCA_027744095.1 Zhuqinia jingwanae | reverse complement strand
ACAACAGCGTTGAATCCGTTGACTGGGTCAGCAGTGTAGGTAACGGTACGGATGGCACCATCGGGCTCAACAAGGGAGTATTGTCCTTGGACGACATCTCCGTCACGGGTTTCGTGGGCAGTCTTGGAATCTCCGGTGAGACCATCAGAGACGGAGTATCCGTAGTTGTATTGTGGATGTGGGTCGTATGGCTCTGGGGAAACGGCAACTGTTTTGGCGATTGGTTGAGCGTAGGCAACTGGGGCAGCACGTAATACAGGTTGTGCAAGACCAACTGGTGCTCCGATGGATCCGACAGCGGTGCTGTAGCCGATGGCTCCAGCGTTAGCCATGGAGACGACGGCGAGAAGGCACACGAACTGTTTAATGGATACAATAATTACATTATTAGGCTATATGTTAGTCTTTAATCTCTTCCAGGGTCAACATTTAATTTGAGATATCATGGTATGGTTTAACAAAAACAAAATGTTTTGCTTACTTTGTTCATTGTGTCAATTTTTTGAATCCCTCAGGGAGACTGATATTTTGGTAAGAGTCTTTTTGTCTAGATGACTGCTGAAAACTGAATGATCATTTGAGCGTCTCCGTTGGTATTTATATAGCACCCCGCATGTCATACTGAATGTCATACAAATACATGTTGATTAAACCAGTCCTGCATTTATGTAGCTTCATATTACACTGTCCAATTGGCACCGCTATCATAACAATCCCCTCCGTTCAATAATACATCTTGACCGTTTAATGGTTTGATTATGTACCAACGCTTTAAAAAGGTACCAAATACCAGCACAGTGCCGTTCCTCTTCATGATTTTTTTTTGATATGCAGCAACCAAAATAATCAAGAACATTTGCACGTGATTGTATTTAACAAATATTGGAACCATATTTATCATCAAGATCA
Source organism: Zhuqinia jingwanae (assembly GCA_027744095.1). Classification (NCBI taxonomy): domain Eukaryota; kingdom Metazoa; phylum Arthropoda; class Collembola; order Entomobryomorpha; family Paronellidae; genus Zhuqinia; species Zhuqinia jingwanae. The sequence continues at coordinate 14,344 of JAHZNC010005353.1, read as the reverse complement.
GATCACCTTACTAACGCCTCTTCAAGTTTATATGCCACGCCACACCAACCCATAAAAGTAACAACACATTACATTAGCACAACAATGAGCAGAGAATAAAACTTCCCTTTCATCTCTCCTCTCACACAAAAGACGCACTCTGTTTGTATGTATTTACATGATCACACGGTTATGTAACATTAAAAAGGAATATCGCTGTACAACAGTACATCTAACAGTTGACAATGCATCACAGAGGGGAATAAAATTGAAAGGCTGTGAAGAGAAGATCCCGTATCAGCCAACATCACGTGTACCTCTTGTAAAGGAACTTGAAAAAAAGTGGAGCAAGTGGTTGGTAGAAGTAGTAGTTATTTTTTTAAATCAATTTATTACGATATTATATCATCTATTCAGTTTACATGAATTACTACTTAAACATATGTACATATATTTTACCACCATGAACTTGAGATGCATTGCCTCATTTTTTTCAATGTTGACTTTTTGTTGATTGCTAATACTAATGAATGAGGATCGCCTCGCCAAATGCAAATCATAAATTTGAATGTGTGTAGTAATGTTCATTGAACATGCTTTTACTTTCCGTTAAGTCCTGGCAGGCAAGATACTTAAACGCATAGCACAACAGAAGCCACGCCAAAATTTAAAAAACCTCTCCCTCTAAAGTCCATTCAAAAGTCCTCGTTTCTTTTCTGTATAGCAATGTCATTTATAGTATCCTTTCCAAAAACAAAATAATGTGTTGATGATATTGACAATGACGGTAAAAATTGCGAAACGCAATGTGAGAGTGTGGATTCTGCTGCATGTGGTGTGGTTTAATTTTATATGACAGTGTTTGTTTTCATTGTTTTACCACTATACTGAATACTGACACCACTGACCAATAAAATGGCGAATCGATTGACAATGGCGTCAAAAGGTTGGAGATTTTACTTCCATCTTCATGATGATAGCCGGTTGAGTTTCATTTATCTATTTTTTGTTTGCCAGGAGGTGTACATATATTGTGTGTGGCAACGGAATAGCGACAGGTGTCATTCATTTCCTACATTAAATCATTTGTAAAATTCAATCTACATTCATTCATTGAGCTATGTTATTATTATGTGTATAAATTGCCAGGATAAAATAAGAGCAGCACAACAGAGTACAAGGGGAGATTTTGATATTCGTATTCTTATTATTACTATACATTTTTATTCAATCCAAATAAAAATGAGAACAATTTTATTATTTTAGCACGTGACAAGAAGTGGGAGGCTGTCGCTGCTAACGTTGATATTGTGTTGTTACTTAGTATATAAGTTAACGACATATTGGATGACGTATACGTGGTTGGTCAAGGTAGATTCTACGTAGCCATACTACTTTTATGAGATGTCATAGTCATCATATACAAGTTCGTAATAAGGCATGCGTATTCAATGTCATTGGCGATAATTATTAGTGTGACCACAGATCATATTAGTATTATTCAATTATGCAAGAGGATATTGTGTAATGTTGTGTATTATAAAATATTGTATTAAAAATCATTAATAGATCTAACAAATTTTTTGTGCTTTCAGTGATTTATTTCCTGGAAAATAAAATGTGTTGTAAGGATGAAATCTTTACAGAAAAGCACTCTTTTAGACATAAACAATAAGAATTTTAATACAAATTGGTCCTTTAAACTTGCCGGGTCGTAAAAGGCTTCCCATACACTGATCGGGATCAGTTAAGCGGAGGGCTCAACCGTAATAGACGTAGTATTGTGGGTTAGCAGCTGGAGCTGGAAAGGCATATGGGGATGGACTAGCCACTGGAGAGGCAGCTGCAGAAGCCATGGCAATGACCATAGCGACGAGGAGGAAGACAGCAAACTAAAATTAAAATATACAGGTATCAAACTAATTACGAAAAGAGTTTAGAGAGTAAATACGTACACAAAATTAAAAATGTGTGTACAAGGTTTTTAGTTTGATTCAGGAAACTTTGCAGTTAAACTTGTAGCAAAATGTGGCAACTCACCAAGTTAGACATGTTGGTTGGAATGATTGTGGGAATCCACGGGAGAGTTTGTTTGATGTGTTTGAGTTTTGAACGATTTCGAACTGATGAAAATACTAGGCTTAATCCAGCCTATTTATACAAAAATGCAGCAGTACATAAATGGCATAGCCATGGTTATTTTATTTTATACCATAGTGTTCCAGTGAAACACAAATGATACATATTATTTGACCTTCAACAACACACCACTCGGGAAGGCGGACGAACATTTTTTACATTTTTTTACATTTTATGCTGCAACTTTTGTTTGCGTTGAGATGCACAAATAAACAGCAGTAGACATCATCTTTTACATATATGCATTTTTTGCTAAAAATAAAAAATTATGATCATTACATGGAAAATTTTTGGGCTCAATTTTTACCTTCAACTGAAGAGTTCCATACAAATGTCAAAGACGTAAATACGTAAAATAACTAAAAAAAACCTGGCAATTTTACGTCTCTTTATTGTAAATCGTGAACAGTTTAGTCAGTATTCTTAAACAATTTGATCACAATACCCTTGCAAAATTAGATTTTATTTTCACTCTCTAGCTCATGTCAGCTTGACATTGTCAGGGTCATGATTCATGATTATAATGAAAACGTTTGGAATTACATCATGCATGCAATGAGTCAGGTAAGTTGAGTATAAACCACAACCCACTGGGAGATTCCACCCGTATTGTTTGTGTGTAGTCAAGCTGTTGACGCCAACCAACCCAGAGGACTTGTTTAGAGGACTTATAACCAACCCATCTCGTTACTACTGTGAATACACTGGTCAATTTGTTTAATTGGGTTCATCAAATTTTCCAATAATTTTAAAACGGGTAGCCACTACCTTTTTGTAAAGAAAAAACATATTCTTGACTCAAGAATCTTGAGTGTTCTGTTATTAATATTCAATACTCGGATGATTCATTATTATGTCAAATGGAAAATGTACATCTTCATTCAACATTAGAATCAACATTCCCGTCTGTAGCAATGAGTGCAATGTAGGTAATACATACATTATCATATTTTTCGGTAATTATTATTGTAAATTATTAAGTCTCTAAATGCACACTACTTAAAAACCAAGTATTGTTCAACATCCTGTGTTTTAAATGCAACTGTAAACAACTCTCCTAATTAAAAATAAAAAATTATGATCATTACATGGAAAATTTTTGGGCTCAATTTTTACCTTCAACTGAAGAGTTCCATACAAATGTCAAAGACGTAAATACGTAAAATAACTTTAAAAAACCTGGCAATTTTACGTCTCTTTATTGTAAGTCTCTAAATGCACACTACTTAAAAACCAAGTATTGTTCAACATCCTGTGTTTTAAATGCAACTGTAAACAACTCTCCTAACTTAGTCACTGTAATGTTAAAAGCCCCAGGACTAGGACAATATCCATTGTTGTAAATGCATCTTTTTAAGAGACCACTGTATATTTAAAAAAAAAAATCTCAAAGAGTATCTATATGCATTTCCTTTAACCATTGCACTCCAGCAGCATTTAACTTTAAGGCTAATTATCCGCGAAAATTTTCATAAATTTTCGTGGAAAGAACTGTATAAAGCCAGCATTCTTTTTTCTAAAGATTTTCATTTCGCGACTTTGGGCTTACAATGAAAATTTTGTTGTAAATTTCACTTTATTACATCGTATCTCCAAGAGATACGGTGTAACACGACACAGCACGAAAGTTGAAAATACAGTGAAAAGTTTATGTTCTGGGGTGGTATTCAAGAAAAAACTTAGACCAATATTTTTTAAATGAAATATATTTTTGCTTTTAATTGCTAAGAACTCTAAACAGATTTCAGGTGTATGAATTGCACTAGTACACTTAATATTAGCAAAATAGACCGATCAAGATTAATGGCTAATTAAAAGATTCCGTTTAAACTGATCGATTTACTTTAAAATAATATCCAAAGGAGTTTCACTGACAAACTACAATACTTCTCGAAATTCGACTCGATACTTCGACTACTTCGAATAACGATCCTTTTGACAAATTCAAAAAGTTCGAAAGTGCCCTTACGTATTTACCCATTAGAACCAGTGCAAAATACAGCTACCGTATGAATGAAGAATCACAATTATTCGCAACAGCAGTTGATAACTTATTGCAAAGTTATGCCATCACCATAACTCATTTGGAGGTTATCCGCCCTTTAATCCCAATCCGGTTCAGCCGGATGCTTAAATTCTTAGGATCATTTCCAAATCACACGTGTTTGGAAATTTACCATATTAATCTTGGTGCTGCACCGAGTGATAGTATGGAAGTAAGTCTACGTGTAGGGGAGTCACCGTACATAAAAGTAACGCTTCCAGCTAATTAAAAAAATAAAAACATTCATGATGTAATGTGTGAGACTGAAAATGAAAACTGGCAACAGTGGCAGCCAATTACATTTGAGTTTATTACTCAACTTACGGAGCATTGCCTGCCAACTTTGAATCGGCTGTCGTTCCCCTTTGAACAGTTGGAAAATGAACTGGATGATGTTTCTGAAAGAAGGGAGGTAGGCGTACGTTTTACATGCATGTGTCTCTTCAAGGAACCCAAATTGAAACTTGGGGATGTGGATGGCAATTTTATTGATAAACTTTTACGGCCTGATAATCGTACGCTAGAAATGAGCACCATGAACGCAATGTTACAATTTTAAGAGCGAAGCTACTATCCATATTCCAGCCGCAAGAAACGGTATTTCTTTACGAGTTTCCAAACTTGGAGGAAATTCTTATTTTTAACCATAGTTATGACTGTCCTCTTCCGGAAAACGGATTTGTGAGAACAGAATGGCGAAAATTAAAGAAAATCGAAATTGCTGTTAAAGAAAATGATAGTGAAAACATTGGACCTTTAAATTTGGAAATCTGGAATTTCCTGTTTGTTGGGATTATTAGGGAAATTGTGGTAAATTTGTATATTTTTCGTTTTGACGGTTCCAAGGATGGTGTAAAGCTTTCCGAAACGGATATTTCGAAATCATGTCCAAATTTAAAAACCCTTCAATTTGGGTCATCGTTATCATATATTTTTAATCTACCTGGTTTGTGGAAGGGACTCCCCCGTCTGGAGAACCTGCGCATTGACGACGATAGTTTGGAAGATAAGGATTTTATTGAGGACGATGCAGAAATTCAAGCCTTTTGGAGTTTGAAAAGTAAACTACTTTTTAATTAAAATTTGATCTGTATTTTTTAGGACATGCAAATAAATATTATTATAATATTATATGTTGTCCTTTTATAGGTTTAAAAGTGTTGGAAGTTCAAGGTTACGTACAAAGGTTGAGGTTAACAGATGAATTGTTGAGCAAAGTGATTTGCCACATGCCTTTGTAAAAACTTGCGCTGATGGGTAATGTCGGAGAGGTAATCAACTTTTGGTTACTGTATATATTATTCGTAATGATAGTATAATATGCAATGAAATACGAATAGTTAAACGCCACACAGATCACTCTAAATGGGATAAAAAGTCTGCTCTCAGGAATATTTGCTACCACTGTGGAAAATCTGTTCATTCGGGAAGTTGAAATCCCGGGTGCTACGAAAGAACAGTTTGAAACAGTTGAAAAACTTTTTAGATCATCAAAAATGCGTTAGTGTAAAAATATGTTATTGTAACTGCCAAATGCACAGATTGAAATTGTTTGCAGAAAATACCATGTTTGTAATTATGATGTACATAATCAGTGATTATTAATCACTGATTGTTAATCAGTCTTTCAACTTTCAGTCCAACTCGAAAGACTCGGGAGTCCTACCTAAATTAATTTGAGTAATCGTGCATTTTCAGAGCAGACTTAAGCATTTACACTGTCTATTGGGATTTATATGACAGAACAGGCCCAAATTTGTGTGACAATATGACCTCAAATATGATTTTTAACGCAATACCTGAGACTCACTGAGAGGTTTCATACTTCCAACATGTAATCATATCTCGGGTGTTACAAGTTAGCTCAAAATAATCACCCCAGACTTAGTAATAAGTAAGTAAATTGTTGAAACTCATGCAGAATTTGTTTTTCTAGAAAAAAATTACGAATATAAGTATTAAAATTATGTATTTTACGAAAAAGTATCATATGACACTAAGTGACATAACATTATTAAAAATATGATAACAAAATACATTGGCTGAATATGTTGGCAGCTTAAGTTGATCTTATACGAGTGATGCAGAATTTTTACAAGTAAGGTTGAGTGAAGACTATAAACTGTGCCCAGGTCTGATCAGATATATTTATAAAATTTCAAACTCATTTATCTAAAAAATGCAACGATAGATTTTAAAATTGCCACGATAGAAAGTTTCTAAATTTTTCAATTTTAATTTTTTGAAATCAAATTTTTGTGCTCGCATCACAGATTTTGTTCCCGGCTAATTAAAGTAATTTTACTGCTTAATTATTAACTATTTTAATTTTTATAAATTTTTATGAAGTAGGACTCAGGAGTCCTACTCCAGGACTCCTGAGTCTTTCGAGTTCGACTGACTTTCAACTATCGAAAATCAAATTATTTTCAGCTCACTTACTATTAGATATTCTTTCTACCTTATAACTCTAATACAGTAATAGAATATATAAATATGTTATGGTACTACTTGGTGATTGTGTTTTCGCGGAATATAAATGTAGGCAAATGCAATACAAAAAAGTGGCCACCTAATATATCCTTTGTACCATTTTTGTTTGACAACAGAAAATAAGCCGACCGAGCAACACTGGAGTGTTCTCGTTTCACGTTTCACAGATCACAAGCGTCATGATTCGTTTTGCACAAAGTAATAAAATCCCAACTTTATGATACAAGATTATTATAAACACAGCACGTGTACCTTGTGCATATTTTTTTGTTCTACAATATTTACCTTCCAGTGATTTGGAATTATGGAAAGCTCTTTTTTTACTTTTGCTTATTGTACAAATGTTTTCAACTTAGCTAATTTGGATGGATGTGCATACCAATTCAAACATAATTTCCAAACCAAATTATTTCATTCTTCAAAAATCTTTGTACACAAGAATCCAAAGTTTTAATTGACTGAAAGGCAATACTCTCACTCAAGGAGAACAACGTTTTAAAATTGCAATGCTGCTAAAAAATAAATTGGAAGTCATATATTCGGTTAAATTCAGTCCAGTCCGTAATTTCGAATCGCTCCTACAGTTTATACATAGGTTGGTATTTTCACACATACAACATATAGCTTATTATTAAGATGTTGGTCAACAATGTACAATACAGTATTGAATAATGTATTAGATATAGGAACATGACGATGTTATTAACGCTAAAATTATATTATCCCATTTTTGAAAGTTAATAAGGCTAACAATGTTGGTAAATATATACAACGTTAAATGCGCAGACTAAAAATGAACAATTCTACAACAATCAAAATTACTTGTGCATTTAGCATTTTTTAATTAAAATAACGGAAATCAGTCATTTTAGTATATGATGATGATGATATTAAATATACACATTGCTCTGAGTCGTTGGAATTACATCCAAATGTCTCAAAAAAAAAATGTATACACCCAATTGATGTAACACACGAAATTAATGTCAAAATGTTTTCCCAGTTTCCTCGTTTGAAAACTACTTTTTCGACAACTCCTCTTCCGAATCTAATGTGAAAATACAAGTGTTTCATTAGTTCAAGTTAAACTCAATTTTATTGTTTAATAAAATTTAATAAATATATGTATTTTTTAATGGTTTTACCATTCGTTTTAGGTGCATACGTATGATCAAAGAAATTAACTAATTGCTCGTCCTAAATCACATAAAAATACATTAACAATACAGCTTCTGTTTTTAAATATTCCACACGACATGTATTTACGTTTGTCTTATTTATATGTAAAGTTTTACGTTTTGTGCAGAGTGATGATGATGTGGATTTACGGGTACTGTAAAAGCGACCGACCCACCAGCACCAGCTCTTTTTGTGTCAGGTATACGAGATCCCCAAATAGATCCTTCTCCCTACAAATTCAACAATAAAATTTTATTCGCCATTGAGAAAATAGATGTATACTAATCGTCAGAGTTGAAATTACCTTTTTACTGTCTAAATCTGGATTTGAGGACAAAGCAGCATTAGCACTGCCCAGATATCCATCAGTTTTATATTTCAATGCATTTTCTGTATAGTAGAGTTCTTCGGGTACCACGTCGTCCCAATACTGATCCTTCACCATTTCCGGAAATTCTGTATTCATCTCATCTACAATCATATAACTCACCGTAAAGTTTCTGTCAATCATCCAGTTCACTTCAAAATCATCATCATCCTCTCCAAAAGGATTGACCATAGTTTCAGCCACCTTGAGCCAACCCATCAAAAAGAAGAATTCAAGAAAATGGAAGATGGGAACATAAATGTCCACCTTGTCACTATTTTCTATCGCTTGCTTGCCGATAAGACACGCACAAAAATAGACATAGGTTGCAAGCGTCACTACTTGCGTATATACGAGTGGAACACAAATCCAGTCGTAGCTGAGAAGTGTACCAGCATCCACACGAAACCTGCATAGTTCCTTGATGCAGGCGTAAAGCGTAATGTCATCACGAATCCTGCCTTCCTTTCGAGCCCTGGACACATCCAAAAATGATAATTGCAGAATTATCATTTAAATGCAAGTTAAAATTAACTAAACTTATCGTTATCTCATGCAACTAACTTTGAAGCTATTGCACCTGCCCATACGATTGGAACATAGTATTTGGGTCCCTCCAATTTCTCATTGAGATTATCAATAATTACTTTTTCGTGGGGAAGCAACATTCCTGAAATAAAATCAACATTTTAGGAGATCGTGTTAAGTTTCTGGCAGAAATGTGTACAAATCGTTACCAGCGTCGACTAAATGATCCATGGTGGGAAATCTGGATCTTGCTTGAGGGCTCATCATGGTAAATGTAAAAATCAGACATAAATTAACGTAGCGTAGCATAGTTCTTCTCATCAATCGACCTCGATCATCATGTCCCTGAACACCTGTTGCAGCGAGTACAGCAAGAGTATCTGGCCATGGGATCTTAATAGTATTCACATTTTTTAAATTTAATTTTAGCGAATCGTTTGGAGCAAGGGTTATAAAAGTTTTTACTAACTTACCGTCATATATTGGCTCCACCATCTTGTCACGATTTGGGAAACGTAAAAACCCAACACAAATTGAAGTGGAATGACCGTTGAAATATCTTCACAATAACTGACCTTGAACACATAAGATCATTTATAATCAAACAGCTCCTCAAACGGAATGTGAAATGAAGATTATTTTTTTCCTTTTCCCCTTCTTACCAGGTTAATAAACATTTGTCTCTTGTCATCATCTTCTGGTAGATCCTTAAGCCAGAACCGATAAACAAAATTCACAGAGTAGAAAAGGACGAGGTAAAGACATAAATCCGGTAACACCAGTTTATAAATACTTCCCTTCCATCTTTGTAGTTAGAGAACACCAATTCTCAAAATTCTCATTCATTCTCAGTAGATACGCATAAAAAGGAAAGAATGCAGATTTATTTTCTTCAAATTACCGTAACAAAAGCTTTAAAAAGTTTCCAAATCCTCTACCTCCAGTCGCTACTTCATGGGTGTATACAACTGTCATTCTTCAGCTGGCGTGCCTGTGACATGACTTATTTAACAATCTCGAATTTTTAATGCATGTAAGGCATCATTGTCATTGCTCTAACTAATTCCTTATTCCCCTTCTTTTGAGCTATTTTAACTTCTAAGGTTAAAATAATAAATTCTTATTAAAATTTATAACATATTTTTTTCTCATTCAACAATTATATTATTTACTGTCCATGGCTCCTCCCAATAACAATGTTGAGACTCCAAGGGAAATCCTAGCCAACCACTTTTGAATGTGACATTTATACCACAGCAACCTGAAACGGTCAAAGTTAATAACTTTCCCTTTCGTGTTGCACGTGGTTTCGTGCATTCGTGCATTCGTGCGTGCCTGTTTGGTAATATAGTATCCCGTAATATTAACAGAACACATCATCCGACTTTGGTGTAGGGGTGAATTGCATCGGTTTGGGTCAGGCTTATTATGATGATTTTCCATAACTGCGCTTTATTTTGGTCGGTGAACTTGACAAAATAAATGTAAAAAAACATAAATATCAAGTTGTGACTAAAGTACTACGAAGTATACTATGAATCTCACCTATTTGTGAGTTAAAACTAGGGGCACTTGTATATAGTTGTTGATTAAGAATTGAGTTGCATGTCATTCTGACACTGACATGTATAAATCAAAGATATATCAGAAATCTGAAAGAAGCTAGAGAAAGATAACAGATATTTCAAGACTTTTAATGACTAATGAATCATTCATTAGTAATTGTGACGAAGACTGCACTTTAAATATGTTAGGTGTAAGTGTTGACTTAAGACCATATTTAAAATAATACAAACGGATTCATTTAAATTCAACCTCGTGATTGGAGAAAGGAATTAGAAGGGTTGTTAAAGTAGATATATATATATATTTGAATTAAAAGATTGTCCTTTGATCTTTTAATCGTTTTCAGGTATCTCATTACTGATTACGTTTGCGTATATGTGTGTATTGGATGATATAGTATTCAATGTTCAAAATTTGAACACAAATTATGAAAGAAGAAGGAAATAAATTGCACAAAAACAAAATATTATAAAAGTTATTTTTGATTTTTCTACAAAAAGTGTATTTCTTATTTTATTTATAAAGATAACAGGATAGATTCAAAAGCTCATAAGGACAGTTTTTGGGATACATATTCCCACAGCAGTCAATTGAAGAGTAGTATAAAGAATAAAAATAATAATTGTACATTTTGGCAAGTGAATTTGGCACACAACAACAGTACGAGAGAAACACATTCACATGAGAATTCGAAGAAAGGAAAAATTTCACAATAAGCTCAGTAGTAGAAAGATTTTGAGAAGAAACTTGAAAAAAGTTTGGAAACAGTTTTTGAGTGAAGTGGAAAAAAAGTATATAAAAGGTAGTAGTGAAGATTGAAATCGAAGTGAATACCAGTTCAGATCGAGGGAAACGGTAGGGGAAAATAGAAATAGCTGTATAATAAATATAGCTAAATCAGAGTAAGATTTTGTAAGCGTATAATGAAGGGGTAGATGTTCTACTTAAGAGGATCATCCCCGGAAGAAGGAAAATTCATTATAAAAACATGGCCAACTAAATTGAGGTAGGTGATGATGGTTTGGGGTTGAATTTAAAAAATAAATAAAAAAATTTGGTACCTAATGAATTTAAAAAATTTAAAAATGCTACTTAAGGGAATTAGAAATGATGGAGAAGTCCACTGTGGGCAAGTGGGGCGTGGTGGGCCACAGCGAGTGGTGCGTGGGACCTGTGGAGAATATGCATACTTGGTGACGCAAGTACATACGTATTTTTTAAATAATTTTCAAAGGAACTTCACAAGATTAGCTTAAAGGGTGTGAGGGATTCTTACAGGGGCGTGGTGGGCAACAGCGAGTGGAGCGTGGTGGGCAACGGCTAATGGCGCATGATGAGCAACAGCAACTGGAGCATGTGCAACAGCATATGGAGAGGCAAGGCTGTGTCCAACGACACCAGTGGAGTAGGCCAATGGAGAACCTGGACGGGCATAAGCCACAGAGGCGATGGCGAGAAGACAGATAAACTGAAAAACACAAGATAACACGTTATAAGATCAGAAAGTTCTTCATTCTCACTGTATTCACGATAACGAAAACAACTTGTAGAGGTCCAGAAAGTTTTTTTTTTTTAAATCCAATAGTGTATGTATATAATATTTAGAGGTATGTACCCTGTTCATGATGATGACAATGTGGTTTTCACTGAAACTACAAAATTTAAACTTTAAAAATTGAAAGGAAACTTTTGAGTTCTTCTTGAGTTGTTGCTGAATGAACAAGTGAGCTGTGAATGATGCTCTTTGGGAACAAAATTTTTGTATTTATAGGAGCTCAAGTGACCATGTGAAAGTACTCACATGTAAAACTTATCAAATATAAAGAGCCTATTATGTACACACACAAATAACGACATTTTTTTTTTGTAAAAGGACCAAGCTTATTTTTCTATATTACTACAACAATATGATACCGTTACTGCAAATTTACATGCATGTTTAGAATTTTTCATATGGTTTTTTTTTTGCCGATATAATCAATGGAAGCAAATAAAGTAAACCAACGATAACCATCCCATTATTGTATGAAGATCATTTTAAACTATATCGTATTTAAAATGGTATACACTTATTATTTAACATATATATACCTATGATGAATATGTATGTAAAAATATGTATCGCATCATCATCATCATCATCATAATAATATGTGTGTATACCTATATACTAAACAACGTGGACTTTAGAGTATCTCACTCGCAGGAGGGTGCATAAAAATCGCGACGTAGTCTTCTTCTTCTTCTTCAGGTAGCCATGTAGCCCTTCATCTTCTCATACTTTTTCCATACATTTTCAGAGTCAACATTCAACCACTCCACAAATGCACGTTGCCTTTGTTGTTGGTGGAAAAGAGAAGTATGTATAATAGCAACAGTAGTAACAGAAGGACCAGTAGTAGTTAGTAAAAAAATCTCTACGTCATTCAACAATACAACGTGGGGCATTATCATCATCATCAACAACAATCAACAGGTGTGTACGTACACCTACTACCTACTGTGGGAATTAAAAAACACACGCACGTCACTTTTTGGACTTGACAAACATCAACAAGTGAAATATGATGAATCTTACTGATCACATGATCTGAAATGATATGGAAAAAGAATACCATTGAATATTATTATATATGATGTGTGGGCATAAAATATTTTTACTACTATATAGTTTATGCACAACATGAATTGATCTCCTTTCGGTCATTGTCAAACTTTTATTCATGTATCGTATTAATTTTTTTTCTCATTTAGTATTGTCCATGAACTTGAAAAAGCAACAACAATAACAACGTATAGGTATAGTATAAGATTGAATATCAAATAATCGAATTCAATTTCAATAATCGAAATAGCCCTGTCATTGTTGACAAAACATGTGTAGTAGTACAAGTGGTAGTCAAGTGTCGGTTGGCCATCACATCATCCTAATAACATTAATCATCATCATGTCGTGCGATACTGTTAAGAGATCACAGAGAACAAGAATGAAAACTAAATGGAAATGAACATTAAAAAAAATATACCTATACACATTGTACATTCTTATATCAAAAGCTAAAGAAAAAAACTTGAACATATTATCTTGTAATTCGTATTGATACACTATCATTACATATAGCATCGCCCATGTTCCTTTGAGTATTCGTATTGTCATAATAGGATAATGAGGTTTGTGTATCATCCAAATAAATTAAAATTAAACTATTATGTCGATTTTATAAAGTTAGAGCTCATTCCTATTATTTACTTGTTGTGGAAAGCTGTAAGTTTAGAACTTTTTCTTATCGCAAATCTTGATCATAATCATCCTCATCATCATCATTCTTTAGGCTGGCAACAAGTACAAATAACGGCCCCTGCAAAAATTCATAACAACTTTGGCTTTTTTCTCTCGATTGCAATCAACAGATAAGAAAAAGACCCAATAATCATCATCAGCGTGCGTAATGTACCATAATAATAATATTAATAGGTATTATTGAAATGAATAAGAAAGAAGTGAGTATATTGTGACACCAACAAGTCCAAAATGCCACACCACCACCACCGATTCAATATTCAATACCTCAAAAAAAAAACATGCGTGTCACTCACATAACATCGAGATACAACAAACACACACACACACATTCACATGTCGTGTGTTTTTAGCACTTTGAATTGTAAACTTGTTATTATGTATATACTATTTATATAGTAAAGATACATAAAGTAGATAAATATTCCCGTTCAGATTGAACCTCTTGTCATATTGTTCTAGAGCAAGTGTGTTAATTTATTGACATTTTCTGATTTCGTGTGTGTGTGTGTGTGTGTGTGGTTTATGACGTTGTGGCGCATGGTTAATCAATACACTTGATTTCTGATACGCACAATTATCATACCTGTGGTCACTACGACGTTAAGATGTGCCACGGTTCCCATTATCACGCATAAATGAGGAATGCGGGTAGTGAAGGTCATATACAAGTTGTCTCAAGTTACACCAGCAGCCGACTGAACAAACGAACAGAATGCTTTGATAATGAAAATGATATGATGATGAT
>JAHZNC010005352.1:0-16406 GCA_027744095.1 Zhuqinia jingwanae | reverse complement strand
GACGGTACATAATAATATCTACAAAAACACAATTGAAGTGAAGTAGGCATGTGCGTGCACCCATTTGGATATTCAAATCGTAGTTTTGATTGAAGGTCTCAATTCCATGGTTAGAAGATAGGATTTACATCGAATATGCGTGCTTTGTTCAATTTGTCAGTGGAGTCATCATGATAATCTGTGCAGCTTATGGCATGGTACGTTAACGGAGACTTTAAGTGATTTTGTAATATTTTATAACGCTGATATTTTTTGATGATTTCATCATAAAGTAATATATGTAAGTATCAACTATATCCAATCAAAATATCCAACGAATGAGTTACTTTTATAAATGCATTTTTCAGGGGGGACATAATTTTTCCAGATTTCTTTTAGGATGCACTTGGATGCTTTCCCGTATTTTATTAGTTTTATTTTTAGTAACAATAATAAGTCAGTTAGTAGGTTCTGAGCACGGTCCGCTGAGACGGTACGGCATGTTTACCTCACTAAACGTTATTGTTGACATGTACCTCTTTTTCATAGTTAGGTATTATACAATGGAATGCTATGATTCTTATCTGTACGAGAATATCTTTAAATCGCTACAAATTCGCCGAGAACCACCAGTTTCCTCCAAAGCAGTGCAAAAAACTCGGAGACAAGCAAGAGAAAAAGAACGCCGCATCCAGATGGGGTAAATCTGAAAAGAACGTTGTGGATGTTCGAAATATGTTTCAGAAGAAACGTGTCTTTGAAACAAGTTTGAGTGGTGGAGAAAAAGTGCCTGTTTGGGATCGAAAAAACGAGATTATCTTTTATGGAGAGAATTACATGGACTGGGACCCTTCAGTTTTTCATGTATGTAATACGGGAAGATTAAATCATAGACGTTGAGTAGAAATATTTATATTAGCTACTATTGTACTTGTGTACCATACATATTTATCTGAAATCTGCACGTTCAATGCCGAAATAATTTTAGGTTCGTTGGGAAATACTTAAGGAAAAAGAAAAGGAGGAACAAGAAAAGACTACTAAATCTGCAGAAAATAATGGAATTGACCTAACTATATGTCAAAGTTAAATAATTATTATTTAAGCTAAAAATCCTAATATACATAGTATCTCAATGGTATATATCATATTTGGCATAATTTATATAAGAAATCATTTTCATGTGCGGAGAAACGTCATCTTGCTGGATTTGCACTGTCATTGCTTCAAATCCGAAAAATGAATACAGGGACAACAGGTGCAACAGAATCTAAGTTGGATGAGCACGGGACCCCGGATTCAAAAGAACCGGGCCACAGTTATCTCATAGTACCCGAGACAGTCGCATCCCCCGACAGTCCAACATGGAAGGTCATAATAAAGCCCTGGCGGAAGTAGGTGACCCACACGACTTCCCACATCCTCAACCTGGTAACAACGCAGAGGGTGAGGGAAATGTAGGTGCCGGGAAAAAAATCACACATAGTATCAAGAGAACTACAGAGCGGGGCTCCAAAAAAAAAGAGACCCCCATTACATAGCACCAATGCCAGCAAAATCCATAAAAACCACACATCCCGGCATCCACAGCCCAGTAACACAGTGGGCGAAGAAAATGTAGGTGAAGAAGAAAGTTTAGCAGGTTCTAACTACCACTGGATGTCACGTCATAAAGATTCCAAAAAGTAGAGCATGAAGGCACCTGCGACACACACACACGTACCATTATTACCTCGTCATAACCACCATCGTGACTTTTTCCTTTCCAAGAATTGCTCGTGTCTGCTCACTAATCACACTAAAAACTCACTCAAAATTTCATGGATCCACCTGAACAAACGAAGCCAAATTTGGAGGGGGTTAAATTAGCATTTATAGAAGTCACTATGCTGCTCACGACTGGCATCTTACTATTATTAATAGTTTTATAAAGGTAATTTGCATTTTTAGTAGAATTTATTTTTGGACGTGAGCATTTAATTTCCGTTTCTACTTTCAGGCTGAAAGTATGTGTGTCGAATGTAAAAGGGAATGAGCCAGCAGTAGCCACATTTATCATTTAGTTAATTATAGACACGTGTGTGCGTACATACACAGATTCAATTTGAAGCTGGTTCAAGTGGTTGCACCTTGGAGCACCATGTAGAGAGATGAATCAAGCACCATAATAAAAAAAGGTTGATACTATGTACAACTTTTTTTTCCTTCTTCTTTCTCTCGAGAGCCCTTTCCATCAACATCATCTTCACTTGCTTTCCTAATTTAAATACATGTACGCAACAATCTACCTTCCTACATAGAACCTACAACAAAATCCTGCAGGAGTAGTAGTACGCGACTACTATATCTGTGGGTTATTTACACACACTCTTCATCTCAAACAACCAAACAATTTACTATGAGATTCTTGCTACCAGAACCAGAAGAGAGAGATTCCTT
Organism: Zhuqinia jingwanae; assembly: GCA_027744095.1. NCBI lineage: Eukaryota > Metazoa > Arthropoda > Collembola > Entomobryomorpha > Paronellidae > Zhuqinia > Zhuqinia jingwanae. Next base: position 13,988 of record JAHZNC010005352.1, on the reverse strand, counting down.
CCGTGTTGCTGTTTTGTGTGTAATGGTGTCCTCTTATTCTGCTTTGCTTGGCTAAAAAAGTAAATCTCCCAGTTTTAGATTTGCTTTGATGAATGCTGCTGGTGCTGTTGATGATGATGATAATGTAAGTGATAGCGATGATGATGCTGATGGGTATTTGCATGAGTGCACAATTCAAACATTTTCCTCGTTACTTTGTGTACTGTAATAGCCATCATCATCATCATCATCATCAATGGAGCCACCACCACCATCATCATGCCGTGACCACGAAACAACCCAAACCACCTTTCATTGTTTACTTGCTCTAAACCGACGTGTGTGTGTGTTTCTCAACATCACACACACAAAAAGTGGCAGTGGTGGTGGTGGAAAACGGAAATGAGGGAAAATAGACTAAACGTTTAGTACATATTTTTTCTACTATATGAGCTACTATTTACTGTACCTATCTGGAAAAAAAATACACTTTTCGATCCATGTCATTGTTTTCATGTATATTCATATATGTACACTTTTAGCAGCTCAGTTTTTGTTTTCATCCGAGAGAAAAAATTTGAGTGTATTTTTGATGTGGCAATGATGATGGATGATGCTCGCGATGAAAGTATTTTTCCCCAGGAAAAAATATATAGAGAGGCAGAATGGAATTGGATAGAATTGAGAAGTGTGAAAGTGATTACAATGATGATGAAAATGACGATATATCATATTATAAGCAGCAATAGAGAAAAAACGGAAGGTAAACAATATTTTGGATCTCTATAATAATAATATGTGTATCTTTTTGAATGGCATGCAGCAACAAAAAATTATTTCTTGTTGTTTGGATCATTTTTCGGTGATGATGATCCTGCTGTGTAATTTTTTTGCTGAAAGTATGATGGGAAAATAAACTGATAGATTTTGCGTGTCACTCGCTCATGGAGTTTTGTGATGTGATGTGAATGAGAGATTGCTATAATACTTTATACAAGTTGCTTAACTGGCATGTATTCTTGTTTAAGAAACAAAGGAGAAACTAGACTACTAATGCACATCAAGTGATGGAACAGAAGAAGAAGAATAAAATAAAATAAAAAAATTCCAAAAAAACTCGGATCTCTGGAAGAACCACTTGAAGAAAAGATAACATAAAAAACGTCAAGGAAAAAAAATTAGCACATTTTATAGTGAGATATATATTAAAAGTCGTGCTGTCATGGGGCTGTTAAAAAAAGTTACAAAACCCACTCCTTTTGTGGTCAAATATAGAACGATGTGGAAAGTGTGAAATAAAGGAAGTCGGGGGCAAATCGAGAGAAAACTCATTTTTGTGTGCCGGTAAAGGAAATAGGTTGGAGAAGAAGCACAAGAAATAGAGAGAGAAAGTCAAGTCAAACCACAGAACTTAATTTTGATTGTCCGGAAATAAAGTAAAAGGGGGCTTTTTTTGTGTGATGCTGGTGTGGCAGTATATAGTATGGTAGTGAGGATGACGATTACTATTATGACAGTGGTGGTGGGGTGATAGCGGGCGGGTGGGAAACTAAGAGGAAGTTAAAAGTAGGTGGATATACATATACTATAGCTGCTACTTCTGCTGCTGTGGATGCTGTTACCACATAGCAAAAAGATAGAGAAGAAGAAGAAGAAAGTGTATGTGTAATATTTTGGTTTGGAGGTAGAAACAGGAGAGATAGAAATATACTGTTGCGATGATGATAATAATAATGATATGAAACTTTATTACATTTTCTTCTGCTGCTGCTGCTGATTCTTATTCTACTTGTGTGAGTCTCTCTCTCTCTCTCTCTCTCTGTGAGTTTTAGTGTTTTCTCTTCCTTCTGGCAAGTAAAGTACCCAAGTGGAGTGGAGACATTTAGCATTTTGTATTGAGAATATTTTGTACGTGTGTGTGTATTTTGGAAAATAAATGGGGAACAATAAAGCTTATTTTCGTTCTTGGTTATTAATTTTACTCTTCTGAATAGCTCAATAGCTGAGAAGAGTACTTTCTATTACCATGTTTACGTGTAAATACAATGTATGCATATCATACTTTCACTTTAGCAGGGAAAAGAGGAGCAAATTATATGAAATATTTTCCGGGTAAAATGCCACTCAAAAAGAGAGAGTACACATATCAGAGAGAGAGAGACAGACAGTATTTTCTACGTCAAACAAAACTTGCAACAAGTCAACACACAAAATGAAAAGTCAAACATATTCCTGAGATGTTGAAAAATAATATGAATAACAACAAGTCACATGAGTAAAGAAAAGTGGCAATAAAATCAAATAGCCAGTGAACTAACAAACTAATGAACGTATTTAGTGTATACCCACAAAAGTTACTAAAGAAATAAGAATATACAAACCAAACCACAAACAAGAAAAAGACGTTAACCAAAAACACAAGCCAATGAGTAACGTTATTAGTAAACTCATTAAAATGCCCAAACTGGAAAATTTAATAAAAATCTCGGTCAACTTCCATGTATTTCTTACCATTTTCTCCACTCGTTTTGAACGTAAAAGCTGATAATTTATTGTTTCAGTTGAAATGGATATCTAAAAGTGAACTGAAAATATATATTGTCCTCCATAAATAATCTAATTTTACAATTCACCCAACAAAATTACAATTATTACAAATCATAATCATGTTACTAACTCAAATTTAAAATATAGTGATAATATTTTCGATCAGGGTATGCCTACGCAGCAGTTAGGAAATGATGTTGAAAGGGGAAAAAATTATTTTGTAACTTTGGTAAGATGATCAATCTACTAAAAAATTATTTAACAAAATACACAAAAGAGCAGTCATATACATTGATGAATGTTGCAGTATCCTTATTCTTATTTATGGTCATGCATACCAAAAGATCTCACCATATCATATACAGAACATACCAACAACCAAGGTAGATAAAATGATGATGATGATGAACATCAAAAGGAAAATAGAAAATGTGTGGCTCCTGATGATAGGATGTTCATCTCATGCCTCCCTCCTCCTAGCCTTTTCCCTCGTCTATTTTTTTCCTTTGCCTTTTCACAGTTGATTGATGTGATTAAATACACAAAAATAAATAGATAGGCTCAGGAAAAAATCAGGTACACACAGGCACATGTTTTTAGCAAATAATAAACCTACATAGGTTTTTTTATATAGATAGATGGAGTGTAGCTGGGCAATAACAAGTTTCCCGGAGCAAACAAAACAAAAAGAATAAACAATCGAAACGTGAAAGTATAACACCCCCAAAAAAGATATAACTAAAAAGGTGTAAAGGGGACTGCCAAAACACATCAGAAAAAACATTTTTTGACCAAAAGGCCAATATATTTATATGGAACTACAACTACTAATGAGAAAAAAACCCAATAAGTCAATGAAGCCATACACACTCATAAAATGGCAACATATCTTTACTCTCCGTCTCCACCTAGCAGTCCATTAACGTTTTAACCAATAAGTCAATGAAGCCATACACACTCATAAAATGGCAACATATCTTTACTCTCCGTCTCCACCTAGCAGTCCATTAACGTTTACAATTCAATTGCTTTCACTTTGCCAAGAAAAAAATTGGATATAAAAACCGGACCACCACTTTTCTGTCGTCTGTATAGGCATTCTTAAAATCATCAGTCCAAAAACATCGCCCTCAACCCTTTTCCCCCAACAACGCATCATCATCCCAACAGGGGATAGTTAGTAGACAGCCAGTGAAAAAAGGACTAAAAAAATTCATGCACACACACACACACACAACTAAGCTCCAAGTGAGCCAGCAGATACATACCTGCGAGATACTACATATGTCACTTTAATTTTTTTTTCAAGAGATGTTAGCTTGGTTGGTTGGTTGACTGTCACATTGTGACAAGATTGCAAGACAAAAGCATTTACTAACATACAAACCTCAAATAATAGTAATAAAAGTTCATACATATAATAATCGACCCGCATTGTAACGATAATAATAATATGATTTTATGAACGGGAAATGCTTTTATAATCGTTTCATTCTTCGTCTCTAAATACATACACGGCTTTTTATGCTATGCTTAAAGCTTTTTTCTTTGCTCTTTGCCTATATCCCATGTTTTTTTTATTCTCTCGATCGGGCTTCAATTTTTCTTCTATTTGCTGCTGCTGCTGCCTTGTCTCAAGTAAGTACTAGAGAAACCGCATTGTATCTGCACACATAACACGAAAAACACACCAGCAAATAACCAAAAATAGAAAGAGAGAGACAGTAAAAGCATAAAACATTGTTTATATTATTCACCGTACTCATATGATATGCTACTACTATCACCACTACATCCACCACCACCGCCGCCACCGCGAAAACTGCACTGTTACATTCTATGTATCCGCGCTTCTCCAATTTCTCCATCACCATCTTCTACGACTCGACAAGCAACAAGCGAAAAGCCTCGCTCTCTCTCTTCTTCTATATCCACGACTCTCTCAAACGGAACCAAGCAAGCCAGAGTGAGAGTTCTCAACTTTTTTTGTTGAAGCTCTACACTAGCGGAGAACGACAGAGAAAAAATGAGAGAGAGAGTGAGCTGCTGCAAACATTGTACGATACACATCCTCTTTATCCTCCTCTACTACTTTGTTAATAAAAAAAGTAAAGGTTCCACTTTTCCCCTGCCATCATCATCCCAGCTAAAAAAATATATAAAATAAAAATCTTAAAAATAAAAATAAAATACATGTACATATTATTTCCAATCTGTTGAAACTGTTTTGCGCTAGTATAAAAAAATATATAAAGTTATCTGTGAACAAAACAGCAAAACAAAAATCTCTGGCATGTCAAACGACAAACCGATAAACATTTTATATTATTATATGCTACATGGTAAGTTTTACGGGGAAATCTAGAAATTTATATTGGAAAAATAGTAAAATTCAGAAAGCGGGAGAGTTGCAAGTGGTCAGCATAGAACATCTTCATCAGCAGAGTAGCAGATCAGCAACAGGCATCACATCGTCATCATCATCGTCACTGTCAGAAGAAGAAGAAGAAGAAGAAAACGGGCTGAGAAAAGGAAGCAGACAAAAAAGAAACGAGCAGGTAACAATACCAGAGGGAATAGAGAGAGAAAAAACCTCAGAGAAGATGGTAATATAACGTATCATGATGGGATAGGGGAAAAAGGGGTAGATAGTTCTACGAGACAGCAGGAAGATGATGATTAGTTGATATATTTGACTTTCTCTCTTTTTCCCCTCTCTCTCTCTTTATCTATCTACTTGTGTGAGTGACTGTGTGACTGTATAATATACACAGTGTGTGCTCACAGGTTTATGTTTTACGGCCTGGTTTGGTTTTTGCCCAAGGAAGAAAATAGGCTGCTCTGCAGAGCAGTAAAACTGGACTCTGTGGAAGTGACTGTGAGAATCGGAGTGATTTTTTTAGTAGTATGCCTGCTGGTTATTAGCAACATAGCTAGTTACATAATATTATATAAATACACCTACCTATTATTATTAAATATAGGCTTTAAATATAGGCTTGTCCCGTATTCCTTCTTCCTCCTCCTCTTCCTATTGCTGCTGCTACTGCGGCATTCACTCTTCCTGTCTTTTTTCTTTACACATCTCACTTCACTCTGATTTCATTCTCCTCTTGGCAGCTTCTTCATGAACATCCTTTTGTATGTTTTAAGAAAATGATAAGAAGCACACGGCAGCACAACTACTGCTACGACTACAACAACTACCACAACTACCACTTCTTCTTCGTGTCGTGCATATTAATACGCTACTACTTCTTCTCTCAAGTGGTTCATCTCCTTTCCTCTTTATCATTTCCAGTTGACTTGCTTAACTTTCTCGAGAGAAACAAAATAAAAGAAGGGAATTGTAAGTGTGTTGTATATCGTTTGCCTAAAGCACAGACAAGGAAGTGGACAAGGTGTTTGCTGCTGTTCTTTTCGGTAACAGTTGTTGTTGTTGTTTTTGATACACTCTAGTGTAGTTTGTCAAAAAAAAGTAAGTAAAAAAGCACACACAGATAACACAAGCCAGTCAAGTCAACTTGAGTCAGTTCTCAAGAGAAAATGGAAGGGATCAGTTGTGTGTACGTGGCTTGTTATATGAACTAGAGAGGGTACTTGTTGTTACCTGTTACCGATAATTTAATTGGCGCCAGGATACTTTATATTATAATTTTTTAGTGTTTTTTTTCTATGGTGGTGACCACGAAAAAAAATAAACTTGTACTTTCATCGTCACTATCATCGTTAATACACACAGTAACAGGATATTGTCTAATAATTTATGTATGTCACGTGTGTGTTGTGTGTATATGTGTTGTCATATGGATGCGCGGTTTAATCTAAACTTGTGTGTAAAAACGCACATTTTGACAAGAGAAATTCTCCTTTTATTATTATTATCTGTTGTACAATATTGTACTGCTGCATTGTATATTTTTTAAATATTAAGTTGCTCAATTTGTCATAAAAATATACATATTGATTTTAATTGAACATGATAATGATACAATTACAAAACTAAAAACAGAGCAGGAGAAAAAGTTCTTTTTTTTTGTGCGGGGAAAAGTGAAATTACAGGGGAGAAAAAAGTTTTCAGACAAGAAGGTGAAAAAAGGGAAATATGCCAGATGATACCAAAAACTAGCAAAACCGCATGCACTCACACAAAAAAAAACTTGTTTTTAGTTCAGGAAAAAAACTGATATGATAAAAAAAGATATGAAAAGACCTGTGCTCCTCCCATCATCATACATATAATAATAAGTGGAACTTGTAGTATAAATGCATGCCATTTCATGTGAGAACGCGAAAAAGAAAAAAAACTTTTTTTATTTTCTGGCAAAGAAAAATATTTAACAAACTGTACAGATAACAACACAAGAAGTGGTGGGAAAAGAAGAAAAAAGTCTTTAAAAAAATATATTTTTGGTTGTACTTTTGTAGTAATAATTTTATAGAAAATTACTTAATGATCTTCTTAGAGTAGAGAGAGGGGGAATGATATGATATGCTATGTGCTAGCATTGAAATGAACACGCAGAGAGAAGAAGAAGAGGAAGAGAGAAAAAATAAATGGGAACAAGTTCAACGAGCTTCAAGTGGAATAAAAGTGTATTTCTAAGAAGAAGAAAAGGAAGCAAGTGAAAGAACGAGAAGAAGAGGAGGAGAAAGAAAGAAATAAGAAGAGAAATATACATACAAGCTACACACAAACAAGATGGGAAAGAAGAAATGGCAGCAGAAGATGAAAAAGTAAAAAAAGAGAGCAGCAGTATAAAAAGAAGCACACCGGCATCGTCACATCAAAGGCACAAATATCACAATCAAAGAGGAAATGGTAGGAAAACTGTGTCACCATTATTATTATCATCATCAGTTTCTTTCTTCATGTTACTAAAACACCGCCACAACGGTTCCGCCATCATCATCACCACCAGCACCTGTAAACACCACTACTGCAACTACCACAAACCGCCACTTGAAATTGATGAAGTTTTGTTGTTGTTGTTGCTGTTGTTGTTTGCTGCTGCGTGAGAGACTGTGTTCAAGGTTGTTTTAATAAGAAGTAGTATTATGTATGAATGGTATGTAGCTAGGTAGGTGTAGAGAGAGGTATGTATGTATGTATGATGATGAAATGTATGTCTGTGACTCTGTGACTTGAGGTGAATATAGAGAAATGAAATGAAAAAAGAACTTTCTACTACTGCTACTTTCATGTTTACTCTTTTGTATTGACTTTCTTTTGAAGGAGATAAAAAAAGTTTTTTTCAAAAAAAAAGAGTAGATAGAATTAACAGAGTTTTAGCAATTTTGTAGAATTTATATTATTTGGGTCAGTGAGAACTTTTTTTCGCATCGCATCTTCATCGTTCCAGAAGGAGAGGGAAAAAATGAATTTCAATAGTCGGCGAATATGTGTGCAGACGAGCCACTGCAGGGATCAAGGAACGGACTATGACCACAACGAGGTGAGAAAAAAATATTTTAATATTTATTTTTTATTTTTTTATTCATGCATAAATGTTTGCGGTAAATATTGATAATAATAATAATAATTTTTTAATGTTATTGTTACAGTTTATTTTTATATGGCTGTAGTGTAGGGGGAGGGGGTATTTATTGTTGTGTGGGCTTTTATGATAATTCCATTTATTTTGTTGTCACTATGTCTTGTTTTATATTTTTTTGTCTGGAAATGTGTATACTATATATGCCTGTTGAATAGAATATGTGTGTTTTTTATGGCTTATTATTTTATTATGCTTTGTTTATTCATGAAATTGTCATTCATAATGAATGCCTTTCTCTCTTTTTTCTCTCACTGACAAAAAATACTCCTGTCTACCTTCTCATGTGTTAGTATTATTAAAAAAGCAAGCATGGCTACGTTTATGTTTTCACGCGCTGTGTAATAATATGTATGTGTTTGTTTATGCGCCTTTTTGTAGCAAGTGCATAAGTGATACTTGGTTGACTTGACTTGGGGTATATTGTGTTGATTTTGGAATGATGGCTTTTTTTATTGCTAGATACCTTTTTGTTTTTATGATAATGGCTTAATAATGGAAAAAAGAGAGGGATACTAAACGAGATGCTATAGTGAAAGTGGCACTCGTCATGTTTTTTGTTTTGTTTGCAAGTTTCATTCATGTATATGCTACGCTGCTGCATAACATTTTTTTTGGGGGAGAAATAGAAATCTTTTCGGATATTATGATTATGACCTGGTGTGAATGGAACAAATAATTCATAGGTATTTATTTTTACGTCTACACGGTTTGGCTAATGCTATCTATAAAATTCTGCATCCGTCCGTCTGTAAGGGTACGTACGTCAGTTTACATTTTTGGTACAAACATGTTTGTCTCCTAAACAATTCGGCCCGCTTTGGAATAAAACTTTGAGTGTTTTGAAATTTGGACAATCTGATTATAAATGAGCTCTGACTTATACATTTCATAATTTTTGAACATTTGTTTTGCATTTCGTTTGCACAAGGTTGTTTACACGTATATCCGAATAATGATTGCTTTTTGACACAAGTTGCGCATTGATTTTAAACAAATTATGTGTCTCAGCTTCACTGTTCGTTATCTCGTTGTAACGATTTATGATTCATTACGCATGCTGCAATGAAACATTATATTTTTTCAATTATTTTTTATTCTTATAAATGGTGTGAATATAAGCTCATGCTATGACCCATAACAATTGCACTCATGCTGCATCAAGTGAATATTGCAGGTCATCTAGACCTTAACATTTTGCAAAGTAAAAATGCTATTGCGATCGTTCCGAATGTCTGTCCGGCACAGCCCACCACACAGTAGGTCCATTTTACAGCAAAGCAAGTGGGTTTTACAGTAAACTGTTGAATGAGCTTGCTAAACTTTCTTTCAATTTGCCTTATTGCTTTAAATGAACATTCTTTGTTGCTCCGTTTGCGTTTACACAAAAATATTTTATAAATCATACACTCTATTAATTGGATTATCTCATTAAGAAGCATAATATGCCAAATATAATATAGGCAGTAATTAAAAATCCGAAAAACTGGGGTAGATATTATGATTCATTGTGTGGAGAAAAATATATAGAGTTGCCTATTATTATTCTCTGTTTCAGTAGTACACTTACCTAAACTACATCATAGTAATTTAAACACCATCATCATAATCTCACCTTTAATTCATCCAAAAACATGCAAAAAAGCACCCGCTTTATTCTGCACATTGTGGGGTCCACACACAACAACCAACACACACCTATGTATATATCTGTAACCTAAAAATTTACAACGTGGACATATGCAAAATATGTATTTAATAATAACATATTTCCTTGCCTCTCCACGTTATTGTACATGGACATGTGTGTGTACATATATCTTATTTCATCAGAAATTATTACTCTGCTGCTTAAAACCTGCTGCTGCTGCATTTCCTTTCCTCCATTAAAAAGAAATACATACTATGCAAGTGTAAGGAACATTGGGATGTATATTTTAAAACAGAGATGCAGAATACGTGTAAGCAGAGAGGAGGAAGAAGACGAGCACATATAATCATAATCATCATCTTTCATCTTTTCTGCATTGTGGGGATTAGGCTTACTCCAAGTTAATGAGGTCGTTTCACAAAAGTGGCAAAAAATGTATGAATGGCGAAGAATAAAAGGAAAGCTTTTCAATGTTTTAAGCATACAATGCACTATACTACACGGCTTACATAGAAATAATAATAATAAATAACAATACATTTACTGCTGCTTCCTACTTTTTACTTTTTTCCGTATTCCACCTTATATATACTTCCATCATATTATATTTTCCATTTTAATCAATTTTCACAAGAAAAAACACGGAACAATTTTTTTTAATGAGGAATACATACATGTACTCTTTTTTTTCTGAAGGCGTTGGAATTTTTTAACCCTTTTATTTAGATTGAACTGGAATTTAATTACCTCACTACCTTGACCGTGTATAATATGTGTGTGTGAGGGATATAGCTCTATGTTATAGCAAACATTATTGTTTTTTTTTATTATATAGCTTGGCGACAAGACTTAAACATTGCCACTTACAGAAAAACAAGAAAGAAAAAAAGTGAAATGATCCGACCCGCTTTAAACTAGTTATTATTACATTCCCGTTTCCTGTCGTTTCAAAGTGAATATTGCCGCATTTATGTACACCACCGTCATCTCCACCATCATCAAGGCATTTATTTCGCAACCATCTCCGCTCGATAAAATAAAACTTGGTCTTTATTGTAAAAAAAAGTAACACAAAAATATTCGTCCACGATTTCATTCTGAGAGAGAAGCATATATATGCATATATACATACAAGTAAGATGGAAAACAGTGCCACCTCCTCCACAAACCGACATGCCATGCCATTCTTGTTTCCACTTCAGTAAACATTTTCATTCAGAAAAAAATAATACTTGTATTAAAAAAACACGAAGCATTAATAATACATAATAATGGTTGTAGTATAACAACACAAGTAACAGAACAAAAAAACAGCAGCAGCAGCACAGCAAAAAAAAAAAAATAGAAATGAAGCAACCAACAAGAAAACCAAGCATACAACCTAGCTTTATATTTTATAAAAAAGCACCCGAGCACTTGTCGTCGTCCTCGTCACCATCGCCGACCCGACGTGCCGCTCCCACTTGAAATATATATAAACAACCTTCTCATTTCCCTCTCTCTCTCATTCTTGTCCATTCACTAAAATTTCAACAATTTTTTTTTCATTCATCCAACCATTTTATGTAAGTAAATTGAAATAGAATATAATAATTTTCCCATTTTCTTCATACTTTGTGTATTATATGTATGTGTGTAAACAAACTTTAGGCAAATAGCATTACTAAAATTAATACAATCATAATAATAAAGCAATCAAGCACACACTTGTCTTTTTTCTTTTTTTTTTCGACCTTCACTTGAGACGACTCACTCCACTCAACTCATTCAATTCAATAGAGAATTCATAATACTTTCAAAAAATTCTCTATATAATCAGCAGCAGCAGACTAGCAGACAAGTCTCTTTTTTTATGTCACCTGCCTTTTTTTCTCATTCCACCACCACCACCACCATAGTCACTTTCATAATCAAATTTCTCTGTCTTTTTTCACACTGCACACACATTTGTGTCTTGTCAGAGGAGAAAGAGAGGGAGAGAAACAGTCTAAAAGTTTCATTCAAGGAAAATGACAAATTGTTTCGTTTTCTTTCCCATTGACACACACACACACATACACGCATTCACATTACACATACCCTATTTTCATTCCGGTGGGAGAGTAATAGTAATGCTTACGCTGCATGTCGTATATGTCGTAGTGTGAAAATTACGCCTTCCCATTGACACACACACACATACACGCATTCACATTACACATACCCTATTTTCATTCCGGTGGGAGAGTAATAGTAATGCTTACGCTGCATGTCGTATATGTCGTAGTGTGAAAATTACGCCAGTGCGATTGCACTGGGATCCTGGAAGGAAATTGAAACAACACACACACAAACACACATTTCACATTCTAGCACACACACCTGTGTTGCTGCTATTATAATAACGTTGCTTGTGTGAAATATAATACTTATACAAAAAAAATACCATATGCACATCATTTACATGCCCACACACACACACAAGAGATGATGAAGCTTTTATGATGAAAAACATGATAATATTCATGTGTGTGACATAAGCCACCATGCATATGGGAAATATGTTTCGTAATATGGAAATAAAAATACTTGCATATTACACGTTATCAACATCAAATCATCATCAGTTTTTTTATGGTGATATATGAATAGTAAATATATATGTATATGCTTTCAAAAATATCGATTTAAGTACCAAAAATATATTTTTTTTTTGGAACCAGTTGCTCTCTGAGTATAAAAAAAATTACTCGTGTTTATTTTTTTATGCCTTGCCATTTTTTTAAAATAAAATAAAATATTAAAATTTTTAGGAAGAAAAAGCAATAAAAAATGGAGAACAGGTATTTTTCGTTGTAAATATTATTATTATTATGGTAGTAGTATAGATTATGTTTGGGATTTGAGAAGAAAATGGCAGCACACTCTCAAATTCACTCACAAGAGTCACTACACAAACAAAAACAAGCAAAATGTATGTATTTTCTTCTTCTTCTTCTCCAGATCTTTTCCATTTATTTCCTTCTTTTTTTCCCTTCATGCCGTCTGCTGTGAAGAGAGTGAGAGAAAAAAAATGCGAGTATTTTCTCTCTTTCTCTCTGTGTTTATACAGCATTTATTGTAGTGTAGTAGTGTATGCAGAAAAAAATGGATTTTTCTTTTCTTGAGTGAAGTAAAAAAAAAGAACGCCGCCGGATAGCTTGAATGGCAGGGTGGTAGGTAGGTGGCACGTATGTTGTATGTATAACGGTGGAGATGATGAAGCGTGGAGCGACCCGAAAATAAAACTGCAAAAATTCTAGTTCGGGTAAATAAGTAACAAAAAAAAATTCACCTCTCTCCCTCTCTCCAACAAAATAGCAGCTTATTGTTGAGTGGAAGCAGAGGTATGTAGTATGATATTATTTTTTCTTCAAGTGAGCCATTTTTCTGAAGACTAGGAGCGAACCGTTTTTTATTGTTATTACAGGACAGTGTGACAGGAGCAGCAGCAGCGTTAGAATAGGTGGGTGGGTTTCCCTATCTAAAAAAGGAAGTAGGTTTACACGGAAATCTGGCTATATAGGGCAACCACATATAATAGCCAATATTTCATGCATTTTTTTGTTAGTACATTTCTACCTGTTTGGTTTGCATTTTAGTTGGGATGCCGTTACACAGAGGTTGTACCCTACATAAAATAGTATTTTATTTTTGTCGGTGAGATGATTAAAAGAAAAACAGAGGTAGGGGGTAGCCCGCCTATATCTTTGGCTGGCAACAAGCTCAGAGCTGAGTCAGAAGAGTAGAGAAGCAACACGTTATTCCTTTTCCACTCGTTCCACGCTCAAGACATTATTTTTTAGCAGCAGCAAACTAAACTGTTGTCCTTATGTTTCCTCTTTCTTCATCCACGAAAAAATATATGAGAGCTTGGCTACTTTGCTAAGGTTTTAAGGTTTTTACTTCAAGAAGAGCCAAGAGAAGACCAGAGTAAGCAAGTCATCAGCAGAAAGAGAGAGAGAGAGGGAGAGGAGACAGACAGGCAATTGTAAAGAATGGAATAGAAAAAAATGGTAAGGTAAACAGAAGAAGGGAAGGGACAAGGAAAGTCTATGATGATGGTTGGTTTGGTTTGCTATGGTCCTTTTGCTCATGTATGTATGCAGGTTTTCTTTGGCCTGTTACTAAAAAGCAGATAGACAGAGAAGAAGAAGAAAAAAACTCTGTTTTACTAACTAAACAAGCAAGAAAAGAGTGCACTTTGCTGATAGCATGACGAAAATAACTATACTGCA
>JAHZNC010005351.1:0-22466 GCA_027744095.1 Zhuqinia jingwanae | reverse complement strand
AAAACATCATCTGGTCCTCACGTTTGTCTCTACAAAAAAACATGGCCACAAAAAATCGTTCCATTTTTTCAAAAAAAAAAATTAATAAATAAAACGGATGGAAAAAAAATTTGGAGAACAAATCGTATTTTTTTACACTCTAATTCCAGTTCCAGACCCTGAACCCAAGGGATCGGGCGAATGTGAATATGGGAACAAATAGCTGAAAAATCAGGACAGGATTTGATTGATTTTTCATTTTGCAGTTCACATTCCATTCGCTGCTTTGTTGAGCCGTCGAAAATATCTTGATTATTTTTTTAAATGGATGAAAAAAAATGTTGCAGCATCCCAATTCATACTGTGACCACGCTGCTGCCGATCCATCTAAATCTCTGCATGTAAATATGCATTTGTTTTTTTTTCATAGGCAATGACCCCGACTGATTGTTTGTTTTACCGTTCAATCAGTTATAAAATATATTGGAAAATCATTACTCTCTCGCTAATTGACATTTACATGAGTATAAAACAAGGAGAGCGGCTTGTTTCTTTCTTCTCTGTGCTTTCATCAACTTTATTACAAGATTTAGTACAAATAACAATGTTGAAATGGGGATGTAAAGCCATGTAGAAATTCAATGCGAAACAGATGGGATGAGATAACATGTCAGATTGGCTACTCACTCACTCACCACCGCCACCACCGGACTGGACTACTAGCTTTCAGCTTTCTCGTAAAGGAACCGACGTGATGATAAAATTATTTTAAAAAATCTTCCCACGCAAATACAACATCAAAGAAGAAATGGTCATTGGGAATTGCTGCACACTAATGAAGCCACTATGTTCGGCATTTTTAGTTTCTAATAAATGTAGCTACCTGGCTATATTTCATCTCTTAAAAGAGAAGCGGATTTACGAAAAGGAAAAGCTATAAAATATATAGAATATCCAGATCATTTATCAACCAACCAAGACGACAAAAGATGAAAATATTACGAGAAACGGTTTTTGGACCAGCAAAAACTGCATTCCAGCTTTTAATACTTATCATCTTTAATCCTATGACTTATTTACTATTATTATGAAGGTTCCATTTTAATGCAACTCTCTGGCAACATTGATATAATGTGGGCTAATCTGGTGTCTGTCTGTTCCTCCGACGGATACTATCCGTTTACCCAGATTATAGTTGATTATAGTAGGCCTGCTCTTGTTTCTCAAATTGGACATATTTTAAACGGACCACCATTCGCTAATCATTATAATATGTAGGTATTATGCACTAATCAAGTAATTTTTTTTATGAAAATTTTGATCCGAATCAGTTGGGATGGGACGGAACGGTCACAGTTTTTAAATAGGGCCCTGGAAACCCGTATTTTTATTAACTTTGGCTTAACTTTTGCTCTATTTGCGACCCTGTAATTTTAACTAGCAAAGTTATATACATTGGACGACCACCCCGTGTTAAATTGCATTTTTTTTCCAATTTCCAATGGGTTAACTCGTTTTGGGACCAGCGGGATTTGCATTTTGAAATGAAACTCAGATCTGGCTCTGATTTATCGGAATTTCGCTTATCATATCATTAATATTTATTTACCTACATTTTTTTATTAGCCAAAAGTTGCAGTAGTAATAAAAGTATGATGAGCTGAGGAGTATTATATTGAGCCATGACTTGCAAATAAATGATATGCTCGTATGAGTTTTCTCTTATTTACCAACATGTTCATTAAATCAGTAGTTTAAAAAAAGATGGGCATGCATGTACATATCCCATGTATTGTGGTGGCTCCCTGGTGGCTTGTGTTTCTGAACAACAATACAATGTGAGCATATACCAATGTAATAATAAGTAAGCAACTTGTTATTATTATTTGTGCTTGCCTGCAAACTGCAATAATATCAATCCCGCACTTAGTACTATAATAAGTATATCAATAATATCGATTGGCAAAGGGAAGGAAACTGAAAGAATCCTACATGTCGCGCTCATTATTTTTCTACACGGGAAATAATAATAAGCTGTGTAAAATGTATAATTTCATGTAGCCGCTCGCAATGTCTCCCCAACAACAGTAAAATGACTGGAATGAGATGTCAATATTTTTTTGCAGTAAAATCTAGTTTGAAGTATAATGTAGCTTTTTTGTTTTTCTCCTACTCAAGTTTACTTTGTTGCAATAATAATAATAATGATAAAAGTTTATCTTAATATGAAGGTATATGTATGTGATCATCAGTATTCAGTATCACTCTTGATTTATCTCGAAAAACACATGAAAGTGTCCAACATGCTTTTTTTCTGGAATAAATTATATATAAAAAGAATGCCATAGGTTAGCTTTGTGGTGAGTAAAGGAAAAGTTTTGCGAGGCTGCTGCTTCTGGCAGAGAGACAGAGATACAGAAGAAGAAAGATGTAATAACATAAAATGAAGATATTATGCAATTTGTGTTGGTGTGTAAATAATAATAAGAATGATGATGGTTCATTGAATGAGTTGATGTCCGTTCAGAACGAGGAGACGACAAGTCAAGTCAACATTGCAAATTGCCGTACAAACAACTTATTTTATTTTTTTGAGAAGAGGGAGAAAATTATACGCTACTGTTCTGTTTGTTGGACTTGTTCTCTAATGCTAACAAATAATGTTTGCACAGTAGTAAATAGTGAGGCTCATAAATTGGTGCTCTTCTCTTATCCGTCTATATCATCTCACAATGGCAATTAAGGCTGGGGAAACTTAACAAATGGGAATTATGGAGATGAGAATGGCGTTACTGATCATAATCATCATCACCATCATATCATCATCAGAAATACGTTATCCTCATGACCATCATCAACATCATCATCATCAGTCTCCTTCCATTCCACTCCACTTGATTTTTGTTGCTGTATTATTTATAAAAAAAATTCCACTTGCTGCCCATTCCATGTACAATTTTATAACAGTCAACTACATAACACTGTTATTATTATTATTATCATCATCATCATCGTCATCAACAACAAATGGGAAAAAAATATTGGATTGGAATGCAGAGCATTTAATATTCTGTGTCTATACCTACCCATTAGTCAGGTAGATATTACTAGTTTATTACAGATGTTTAGACTGTTGAACTGGTGATGATGTCCCTAGTCCCAACAATCAACAACAACAACAGCATGTCTACATATTATTATTATTATTATTGCTTGCAGCAGCGTTGTAGTCTGACTCTGTGCAAACAAATTCAGCAAGAAACGTTGAGCATTTAAAACGCTCTGCTCTCTGGCATTCATCATCATCTCTTTTTTTTGAATCTCATCATCATGAATGAGCCCAAAATCCTTTGGAGTGCCGACCCTTAATCATTTGTTTGTACATTGACAGATAGACTAATAGTCTTTTCATCCTCACTCTCTGTCTCTGTACTCTGCACTCTGTACTGCACAATTGGATTGGGTGATGACAACAATTCGAGGGGAAAATAACATGCTAGCATTATTATTATGATCATGTTGATGATGATGATGATAGTGATGATGGGGATGATGATGATGCTACATGGATAACAACAGGCAATGCAGTACGTTGTGTGTACTTTATTGATCGTTGACACGTTTCACTTGACGATTCTTGATGTCCATCTTGATTTCTAGATCATCTAGAACATCTTGACTCTTAACATAATGTGTGGATAGAGTCAACCCGTCGTGGATATGCAATACGGATTGCTGCTGGTTTGTTTGGTTGCAAATTGGCATTGGGTATCATAGCAAAAAAAATTTTTTGCATGTTGCCATGGTTGGAGGTTCACCTGTACAAATGTATATCGTTTAATAATGTTGGTAATCAATTTTTAATAAAAATGGATTCCAGATTGTGATGGCAACAGAGCTAAAGGATGCGCACAATAAATAGCTGCTTATCATCAGCAATAATAATGCAAGGCTCTCTCTGGCTACCAGCGGCCGTTGGCAGTTACACTTCTCTTTCAGTTCATATTTTAAAGAGAAAAAAAATGTCAATATGCATTTAAATGGTTATGGATGCAGTTTTTTAAACGGCTGTTAGTATACTAGCAGCCAGCTTCCTTTGTGTGGGATGATGAGGAGCTGCGAGATGCAAAATGCCAAAGGCTAATCAATCAGTTCATTAGCTCACTATATACTGAATTGATTAGCGGGGAACGAAATGCAATCCTTTCGACGCGATAATTTAGACATTACACCTGAAATGACAATGAAAATCAACGTGTATTCCCGTCATTTACATAAATGTGCCTTTAGAGTATATTTAAATGTACATATGTATATGGACTCTCCTTTTCGTAGTACAACCAAATTGAGTAATGATGCGTTTATAAATGAGCATTAGGTTTAAAAATTGAAGTCATTGTTGACAGTTAATTGTGATTATATAGCTTTGGGAGTCATTCAGCTAAGGCTTCGCTCAATTACTTTGCCGCATAATTACAAGTCGATTTTTCGGATGTTTTTTTTTGATTTGTTCCTCTCTGCACCAAGCTATTATGTAAATTACGTAAGATATACTCGGCGGTTATCTCTTATATAAAAACTTAAGAGTTGGCCTGACTGAGGCAATACACGATCAATCAAATTATGTATAATATATGGTGGTTCCTTGTCAAAGACTGATTGTTTGAGAGGCAGTTATGCACAATATGCGCCACATGTACATACATACATACATACATAAATACATACATGTTTTGATAACTTGATGCAAAAATAATAATAATAATAACCCACTCCTGTTCTATATGATAATATGATATGATGATGTGTTATTTGTTGCAAGGGGTCCGGCCTTGCTAATAAGCTCCACGCAATATAAAATAAATAAGTAATACATATTCGGAGGCTTCATATATCTATGTATACAATATTATATTATGTAGCATAATAATAAGAGTAAGTATGATTTCTAAGCATGTGGGTATATTATGTCAACAATATGAAGAAAATAAAAAATGAAAAAGAAAAAATATTACAAGAGCTTTACGTTTTGAAGTGGAGGCTGAATTATCTGACGATTTATATTTTTAATGGGATGGCTAACTAGCTCGTAACTCTCTTTTAACTGCAAAATGTCAGCTCCGTCCACCATGCTCGTAACCAAGTGAAGAAACCAACAAAAATAAATGATATGATTAAGTGCATTCCATTCCATTGCATTCCTCAAGTGGGCTTTTAGTTTTTTATTATTATTTTATTTTAGAACTGCAAAACTTTTTTTTTTGCCAACCAATAAAAATACTTGGCTAACAGTTTATAAATCAAACATATTGGTTTTGACATAATAGTAACATTATCAACTATAATTTTTAGTCAGATGGTCAGATGGAGAGAGAGAGAGATAAGAAGCAAAGGAGCAGGGTTTGCTAAAAAGATAAGAAAATTGAGTTAATATTCCTTTCTGACTGCTCTCTTATTTTTTATTTTTTTACAAGCCAATAAAAATGCAGTAAAAGGCTTTCAATAAATAATCCAAGCAGAAGTTTAGAGCCTCAAAGGAAACATGTGACGAGGACCGTTTGGTGGTATTTTTTTAAACATGTTGCTACAAAAGAACAACAAATTAAAAGTCACAGTTTATTGTTATCATTGTTATGGATTATTATTAAAATACTACTATGATTTGTGAATGAAATGGGCACATTAGTTATAGGCAACAAGAAAATATTTCATTTCATCGCCAGCTAAAAAAAATAGAGTTGACTCTATGTAAATACATACATAATATTGTATATATCCAACAGTTCAACAATATGGGCATATATTCGAGTGGATTGGATTAACAATCCCAATAAATTTTAGCTCTCTGGTGGTACGTGCGCTTCAGCAGTTGATTAGCTATACAATATGTATCTCTGGTCAGCAGCATAAATGTAATAATAATATTATGTACGTAATATTATTATGCGTCTCTTGCTGGCCTTATCATTTGTAACAGGTAAGTATAGAAATTCAGAGTAAAACATGATGCAACAAGAAAGAGGAGCGAGAACAAAAAAAAATGCTTGAATATTTGTGTGTGCAAAAGCTTTCATGTAAAAATGCCCTCGTGTTGGATGTTCTTTAGTGCACAGTTCAACCTTCAACAGAGCTGGCTTGTCAGCTTTATCTCTGCAGGCAAATGAAATGTACCCTTTCACCTGCGCAGGTATATATGCAAACTTAAAAAATATATTGTAAGTAGATGCACTCAGTTGTTTCTTTAAAAAAACACACACACAAAATAGGTAGATATGCAAACTTGTGCAGTCATTTTGCCCCACCAATATATTTACTAGCAAAATCTTTTTTGCATAAAGTGTTTCTTCGGGCACCTTCAGCAGCAACAGTAACAGCAGCAGCAGCAGCAGCAGCTTCTCATTTGATTTATTAATTTTTGATGGAAACATTTTGATGTGCAAATTTATATTGCACAATGTACCTAGTTTAAAGGTGTCGTTTGTTAAAAGGTGTCGGGCTGGTCGGATGCGTGCCACGTAAATTCTTCATACATCATCGGTTTTTATTGGTGCGCGATATAATTTATTCAAAACAGTACTCATTACAATTTGAGTATTTGGGGATTGTATTATCGTTTATTATTATTTTTATTATAATTATAACAGTCCACTTATACCTGCTCCAAGCGTCTAAATGAACCGGCAATGTACATATATACGTAACTCGCTCTTATTTCACGTTAGTATTATAAGCAGCAAGAAAAACAAAATATTCTATAGAATTATTCGTCCCGTGTGTCCGTCTCCATTTGAATCGACATATTACCGTATTATTATGAGGTGCTATGCCGATCCTCAACCAAGCTGATAAAAAGTGAGCAACACTGTACTATTTGTACTGATCAAGATTTGGCATAGGTGAACGCAAAATATATGTACCCTAACTTGGCACCGGACCAAGTTTAAATTAACGCAAAATTGTAACATGACGATGATGACATCAACATTATTTTTAATATATATATTTTTTTTTTTTTAAATATTGACGTTTTACACTAATGTTGCTGCTTTCTCACTCCGTTGGACGGCTTGTTTTGTTTTATTTTTTTTAATCATCATTCTTCCTTGGGCCATACCACAACTACAACAGCTTGCAAACAAAACTGCTTCAATCAAAATCTTGTAAATTGTAATCCCACTTGACTTCGGGAAAATATTATTATTATT
This sequence comes from Zhuqinia jingwanae, assembly GCA_027744095.1. Lineage (NCBI taxonomy): Eukaryota > Metazoa > Arthropoda > Collembola > Entomobryomorpha > Paronellidae > Zhuqinia > Zhuqinia jingwanae. The sequence goes on along the minus strand of JAHZNC010005351.1, from coordinate 15,282 downwards.
ATTATTATTATGTTTAAAAAAATGTTCTAAATATGATTTTGCGGCTGTGAAAACGTCCACACTGAAATAAAGTGAAGTAAAACTGGTCATTCAGCGAGCAAAAACATGGATCTTGTGATATGATCCTTAGGGGAAATAAATACTATTACATGTTGAATATTATGATTACATATTTATTTATTTTTGCTGCAATGCAGTAAATAACAATATTTAATAATCATAATCATAATAATAATAATAACAAACGCATCAAAAACGTGTATTGCTGTTAGGTTTACAAACACCTGAGTCTCTTTTTGCAATCAACTGTCAGCAGTGATCAGAGTAATTCAACAAACGTTTACTTCTATTTAATAGAAAGATAGAGAGAGAGAGAGAGAGAGAGAGAAACAAAAAAAACTTGTTCCGACTTCTCATCCACAATAGTAGAGATTAGAATTTAAGAAAACAAATATGTAAAGTACAAGCACAGCTATGTACATGGTGTTGATGTTGTAAATTGTAATAATGAGGCTCGTCTGTAAACGCAATTCGGAGCCAGGAGTGATATATAAAAAGACCAACAATTTGGGTTTTAATGTCGACAAAAATAATGCAACAACGCAAAAACACTTTTCCTTTGTCGTCCTCATCATCACTCTCAACAGCATATATTCTTACGCGTAAACCAATCATATTTGGCTCGATGAAATCGGTGGCCGCTAAAAAAATGTTTGAAAGGTATAATATGGAGTTAACCACTTTGATCATAACTAACCTAATTAACAGTTTGCTAGTTATGTTTTCTTAACTGCTTGACAATGCTTCGTAATTTTTTTAATACTACATGGTTACTACTGAATATGCGCAGTTTTACAGTATTAATATAATTTTTTGTTTAAGTTCAAAACTATTTGTGGGGGAAATAAGTGTCGTGTGCAAAGTTGGAGATTACAGAGTTTGGCGATATGCGGAGACGCAATCACGAAACCAAACACTGTGTACAAAAGGGGAAAATGGGGAAAGGGTGGCTGACAATAAATGTTTGTTTGTGGCCCATGTTCAAAATGCTAATACGTATTTATAACTCATGTAAATTGATTACGTAGTCTACTTGTTATGCATTACTGTCCCATTTTCTCATCATCATCATCATCATCCAATCAAAAATCAAAAGTAATTTCTTCAATTCAAAATTCCTCTTTTGAGTGTGTTTGATTCATCAAAGTTGATATATTTATTTAATTAAAGTGTGTGCTGATGTTGCTCTTGCTCTCTGTCCAACAAGTTTATTATAACTTTTGGTTTTGATGTGAGCAGAATAAATTATTTTTTAACACTGTTGTTGCACCTTGTGAATTATTTTTTAATATATTTTATAACCACACTAAATTCTTGCATTCCGATAATCAATTTTCACAATGTTTTTTTTATTACTTTATTTCCCACTGATAACGACTCAGGAAAACGAGGGCATCGCACTCCTATCTTTTAGTGACGTTAACTAACTCTTCATATACAATTTTTAATTTTAAACAAAATGTTAATTAACATGGCTCAAAATATTTAACCAACTCGACCGTCAAAAAAACATGAAAGATGTGCAAATGTTTCCTACGATCTGATGTCATATTCGTGTCACCACTCTTTCACAATGAAACCCTAATGCCGAGTTAGTAGGAGACGATTTGCTCGATCCTTTGTGAGATACTGGGCATTCCGATAAACAAAACTGTTGCTCTACAGCTCCACTTTGTAATTTACCTTGTTATAATTTTATTGTAAATTTGGAGACTTCAAAAAATGAGCATCAGAGAGGGAGAGAGTAAAGCAGCATTGAGGATTTTTAGCACAATGTCAGCAGCCAGCGAGCAAAAAGTTTGTGAGGTTCATTTATGGCATAAATTTTATGCTTCTTTATTTTTTTCCACATTTTTTGGGGGATAATGGCCCTAATGAAAATTACAAGTTTCCGTCGTAGCAATCATCCATCACGATCCATTTTTTAGACATTTTTTTTTCTCACGTCATAATCATCTTTGGTTTCTTTAGCTCTGCAATAATAAGTTAGGGTTTATTATGAAAACATGTCATGTTCAGTTCATTTCTGTTCAACTTAAATTCGTTTAAAAAAATCCTTGGTCGCTGTTGTGCACATACTTACCTCAACTTATAGCAGCACTCAACAAAAGTCAAGATTAGGATAAATAGAGTATCATTTACAACAATACACGTTGCAATTGCAACAATTGTTACTTCAATTTTTTTTAAATTTATTAGTTTGCATTGAATTCTAGCTTTTTGACTAACAACCTTATATTATATATTTATGTCCTTATGTGCTACTACCATGTATCATGTTTTGTGAAAGACATAATAATTTGCAGAGCTACCTAAATAAAACACTCATGAGTATGTGAGTAGTGATCTACCTATACATACAACATTAAGTCTAATATATAAACTACAAATCTTCAAGAGAGGTGATAAACGCTTTAACTACGCTTTTGGAATATAGAGTTTGGCCCCTAATAATAATATGTTATACTCGATGCCCAACTCTTACAACAATTACTGGGTTTGCTGGCATGTGTGATTCGGTTCACCAAACGTTTTGGAGATACAAAGCTGGGAGCTTTAATGGAATCTGATTAAGCTTCATAAATCATGGGTTCATAATAGGTGCTTGGTGATTGCTGCGACATGTCTTAGCATTTAAGTTACTTTTCTACAATCTACAATTACATGTATTCGTTCTCACTTTTACAAATGTGAGAGCTAAAAAAATAATCCAATATAAAAATAGCCTCTTGGAAAGATGACCACTGCTAGTATCTTCTACCCGTTTCTATTTAAAGACTTTAGCAGAAGCGTGGTAGTTTTGCATGATATCATATGGCTCTTCAACACTGCCAAACTATGTGGGTAGCACATGTGATCACGTTTACTAATGTCACTACACCGCAACGCATCTCTCGTTGTCGGCGTGTGTGACCTTGGATGTTATTGTGCTCGAAAAAGTAAGTAAAATGTCATTTGGCATTCGCGGAAGACCGAAAGTATTGGACGAACATGGTATATCACTCCTTGGCAAGTATATTGAATGTCCATTTGTCCCTCATGCCGCATGTCGCCTAATAAATCCCATAAAATGAAAGAAGAAGTTGGAGACTTAAAATTGGTATATAAGAGTTGAGTTGTCAAGCTGAATACACACATGTTATTGTAGATGGTATGGGTTAACCTACACCATCATCCACCTCAAATATAATAGATGTTTTATAGCAAATTTTCCTGTTTATTTCTTTATATATGCATGTATGTGGGTCAAAAAATAATTAGGTATATTATGCAATTAATGAGAAAAGAATGAAAACTGGAACTTGATGAGAACCTGATCTGCTCCGCAAGTGTTGATTATACAAGCGTTATTTCTCCTGTGTTTGCCTCTTGTGCTTGTCTCTAGACATCTTTCATGGTTATGTCGATAGGTGTTTTAAGCCAATTAAACAATGCTAATTTCCAATTTAACTTGTTTTTACAGCATTGGAAATATAGCAATGCTACTTACTTTTGCACCCATTTAAATTCGCATCCACATTTGCTCCCCTACTGTATTGCATAAGCAATTGCATAAACCAAAAATCAACAATATAAATAAAGTATTTGGATTTAAAAAAATTGAGTATGTAACATGAAAAGTAAGTGTTATGAAATTGTTACTTCTCTGCTGCTACACCTAAAATTACATGACTTTATTTTTGCAACAATAATAGTTGTTAATAAATCATAATTACAGTGTCAAAAAATACCCACAAAATTGTTTAGCTAATCCAGACATTGGAGACATTTGAAGGGATAAGTACTACTTTTACAACAAGTTGCACTAAAGCTGTAAGGAAAAATCGCCAAGTTTGCTATTTTGTCTTAATGGCCTGACAGGTCAAATAAAGTAGGTAAATAAGTTTGATAATATTGATAATAATAAGTCATCAAATAATGATATCATATTTCACACATTATCACTATGATCACAATGATTGAAACTATCAAACCCATAAGAGTACATCAAAAACCATGAAATTTTAGCATGAAATGCTTCAAAGCTGGAAAATTAAGTAGCTTGTTGTCATGGTGTGTCATCTCTAATCTAACCACGTTGGATGGCTGGCAATTTCATCCAAGCAATTGTCATTTGAGCGCATTAACAAAAAGTTATTCGGCCTCAAGTTGAAAACAATTTGACCTGATTTTCGAATTCATCCGAGCTATTACTGTCCTCGGGTGTATTGATTCCCGAATAAAAAATTCTGCACAATATTCTTCTGGAGACGAGCGGCCGTCAGACTGCATATGAAATAAATTGAAGTAGTAATTTCCCAGGTTGTTTTCAATGGAACTCAGCGGGAGGTTATGAGAGGTCTCTCATGATATCTTTCATGACCACGAGTCCCTTAGTGGCATTCAAAGAAATAAATCATCCATTTTTTTATTTTTTCATGACACGCTCTCGTGAAGCGATCATGTTTTACTGTCGTATGAGCCAAAGAAATTTAAAATTGGATCATTTATACTTATGCGCTTACGTCTGTAAGAAAAACTGGTTCTAAATGTCTCTTTCCCTCTCTCTTTCTCTCTCTCTCTCTCTCTCCCTTGAAGAAGAAATAGTAATATTATAATTTTTGTGAGGAATTAGTTTATTATAAGACAAGAATTAAAATAAGAAAAGATTGTATTGCATCTGCTTGGTTATCATGAAATCAGAAAAAAAGGTGAAAACCACACACAAGCAAATGAGTTTTGACTATCCATTCCTCTGTAGATGCAATGATGATAATGTGACAGATAAGTTGTCATCATCATCATCAGTCTTGTCAACATCCTGTGGAAAAAATGCCTTAAGTTATGGGCACAATTAACAAGATGTTTTGCCACTATACAAACCACCAGCATGTCAACATACATACCACCATCGTCGTCGAAAGACAGCAATAGACAAGAAGACAAAAAAAAATGTTTTAAACAAATGCATTGCCATAAATTGTTAACCTATTAAGGATTAACGCCGCTTATTTTGGCAAATGGAGAAACGATGATGGCATTGGTAATGACGATGATGGCAAGTCCAGTTAAATTGGTGGGTTGGGTTGGATTTTTTTTCTACTCATTTTTGTTAGAAGACAACTTGAATTGCTATCAGTTTTCGCCACTTTACCTGCATGCAGCCTGTTTGCATACTTTTTTTCCCAATCAATGTCATGTTAATTGGTGCCCAATAAATTTTATAACAAAAATTATGTGCTGGCTTGTATCATGTGTTTTAAGATAAAATGTGAATTGATGTATCGCTCCTCTTAAAATTATTCAGGTTTTTTAAGGAGAAAAAAAATACGACAACAGTGTCCAGTATTCACTTCCTAGCACAGTCGCAGCAGCAGTCCATTTCGGGAGCTTGTGCAAAAAAAATCCTTTAAACAAACTGGAATTTATTAAAAAATTGGATGAATGGAATGAAAGGATAATTTGCAAATTTTTTTGTGTAGGATTTATTATAAGCCAGTTTGCAAACTTGGAGGGAATTTTCCAAATATTTTCTTTTTTATATCCTTGCGTTGTTTAAATATTTTAATTAAACATAGTTATTTGGTTGATTTATCACTATATATCTGTGCATATTGGCAACATTAAAGTAGCTGTATTTTTTTTAAACTGCAGTAAACTTGTAGAGGTATTTTTTGAATAGGGATTTTGAATATAATGGGATCAGTAGCGAATGATGCACCAACCACCACTCCAAGGTTAGAATAGCAAGTAATGCGGCTGTAAATCGATAACATCGAAAAACGTATTATCCGAAGGATAGGATAAACTATGATTTCACAAAGCAGCGCAGCATTCATGTTTTAAATTGCAAAGCCTAAAACCCTGAAATTCGTAGATGAATGAATGTTTACATAAACCGGCTTTTGTAACAGTTTGAAGAACAATGCATATCTCCATCCCCGATGTTACACAACAATTTGATATTTTTCTACGATATTGTTCCCTTATTACGAACGAAATTAATTACAGCCCCAAGAATCTTTTTTTGTCTTTAATCGTTCTCTAATTTCTTCATGTGATGTGCTAAAATTATAGTTATTATTAATTTTACCAGGGATGATGTTTCCATCTTCGTGGAGCACAGTCTCTCACTTTCCATTAAAGTTGCTAAAATATATATACCTATACATGTAATACATTGCGAACATCAAATAAAATATTAGCTAATGTGAGCATGAATAAAAGAGGGCTAGTGTTTTTCAATCCTGTAAAACTCGACATATTAAGTTAACCTTTGTAAGTTGTAAAGATGGTCTACTTACAATTAGTTACAAATGTATGAAGTAAAAACCGTTGTAAGGTTAAAAATGAAATCCAGATGGTGGAACGGACGTAAGGAACAAACAACTTCGTTGATACAGAGTTGATACAAAGTCATGTGCAGTTAATTATCAACTACATCAACTTAACCTAATAACCTAACATACTAATTAATCCTAATTAACAAGTTAAATAGTTAATTGCAATAAAATCTACATATTTTTTTATTGCGGAAGTTGGTATAAGTTTAAGGGCTGATTTCGAATATGATAATTAATTTTGCTAATTAGTACCCAAACCAGTTTAATTAGCTTAAATTAGCACAAATGAGCTAAAATCAACTAATTTCCATAAAAAATATATATAACCTTCGTATAAAATTAGCATACTAATTGGCCAATTTGCACAAAACCTTAGATGCTCTGTCTCAAGTTTGGGAAAGCGCTCTCACCTGTTTGGACTAATTAAGCCTAGTGCACAGTATACTTTAAAGCTCAGAAAAGTGGCATGTAAATTTTGAAATTTATGTTTTAATTGTGCCTTATTAAACTAATAATTAGCTACATTTTCATTTTTCAATGTGACCTCTACGATGACCTCAAAGTTATTATGCATAAATTTTTAAAATATTTTTTTTAAATTTGTACATCACTTTTTACTACAACTTTTAATTGGCAATGAAAGAGGATTAATCTGGCTAATTTTGTAGCCAAGATTTACAAAATTTCACCGATTTGTTTTTGAGTAATTAAGTAATTAGTAAAAAAAATTACGTAATTTTCAAATTTAAATTACTCGAATCCCTTACACTTTCCGCAAATAATACAAGTAGTCGAGGGTGCCCTAAGTATTCAGGAACATTCGCTGAAAACCTTATTTGCGGAAACAATAAGGGATTCGAGAAAATTAACATTTAGTGTAGACAAAAGTTAATTAGGTCATGTGTTGGTAGGTTGAGGTTACCCAAACACCCCCCCCAAAAGAAGTGGGTTTAAGTGAACTTAATCGATTGGTTTTGACCCGCGTGTTAACTCGAACCCGCCTCCCCCCATGTTGCAAAAATTGACTTTTCAATTCACTTCCGGTTGAGGTCAAACTCTGTTAATGTTTACATTTTGACCCCTGCGGGTAAGGGGGTTCGAGTTAACACGCGGGAGTGGCATTATTGGACTCGTCTCATCAAAACCAATCGGTGCTGATTACAAATATGCTAATTAATTTTGCTAATTAGTCCCCTTATTGGCACTAAGTAGATAAAATCATTACTTGTGATATTCCAGTATTTTCAGCATGAAAACTCACAAAAGTACGTCTTCTCACTGCTTTGCTACTTCGTTGTCCCCGGTGTAAGGGTTTATTTATAACAGGACAGACTGCTAAAGAATAAATATAATGCATGTAGATTGCTTGTACGAGTTAGCTCGTATCATAGTGCCCTTAAAAGATTAATTTTCGATGATTAATGGTAATAGACTTCTAAGAAGTCAACAAAACAATGAAAAAAATAAGTATTTTTTTTGTTCTGATTGTTAAAAAACCAGGTATTGAATTTGAATAGATCATTGAAAATTTAATTACTTTCCATTGTTTAACTATTTCAAGTATTTGGAAAATGCCCCTTTTTTGGGCTGAGGAGTATAAAAGGCAGGCAGAAACGGAGCTTCAGCGTCAGTTTACTTTAATTTATTTTGTCAACTTAGTATAATTTCTACTATTCGGTTTTTTGAATGTTTGGTTCGTGATGACAGTCATTTGTAATGCAATTATTCCTAAATACCTTATTTATTTCTTGATGACTTTGAGTAAGTCGAATGATTCATAACTATTTTATTTATTTATAAACATTTAACTACTTTCCATTGTTTAGCTGTTCCAAGTATTGAAAAAATGCCCGATTTTTGGGCTGAGTGAATATAAAAGGCAGACAGCCACAGAGCGGCAGCGTCAGTTTACCTCCGTTTTATGTCAGTAAACGACGCATGGCTATTTTGTCAACTTAGTATAATTTCTACTCTTCGGTTTTTTAAATATTTGGTTCGTGATGGCAGTCATTTGTAATGCAATTATTTCTAACTACCTTATTTGTTTCTTGATCACAATAAGTATGTCAAATGATTCGTAACTATTCTATTTGTTTATAAACATTTAATTACTTTCCATTGTTTATAAATCTATCTTTTGTTGTTGGTTTTGGTTTGCATCCCTGCAGACACACTATAGAGTACAACTTTAAATAAAAGAAAAAAATACTTCAATTATAAAGGATCGTGTAACGATCATTTATAAAATCCGAGATCAAATCTGTTGGCCGTACGCATGAATGTATGTATGCATGTCCGCACTCTCCTGACCACATATTAGATCGGTTTTGGACTAAACTTGGTACATATTTTCTTTATATAGAGGAAAAGATCCCTTTAAATTTTCAGCGCTCTAAGTTCATATTCCTACCACCAGGGAAACAAAAACCATAGATAACGATATGAGTTACTAAGTAACCAGAGTCATTTTCAGTTTTCGTAGTTCATCGCACTTCGGCCAGAGGAACAAAAATCATGGGCCAAACCGCGTGGTGATTTACATAACCGGGAACGTTTGTGTATAGATGAAGTTTCTTGTCGTTTTTTAGCACAGCAGTCATGTCTTAAATAAAAAATGGACTTATATTTATTTATTTTTAATCCAGCATTCCAGTGGTAATCATGCACTGTACCTACTTTACATACAATGCAGTGGGCTCAAAGGAATAAAAAATTTCAGATGATTTTTAAATATAATGGCTACTGGAAAAATACAATAATTAATACAATAAAAGGTTATAGTAAAGGTGTTACTATGTAGATCCTGACAATCGCATGTGCATTTTTTTCGTTTTCTGTGATCGCGGATATATTGATGCACAATGATCCATTAAACTCACGACTTGTTGCTCAACCACTAAATAAATTATTATGAGACCCTATATCATATCATTATTATTATCAAAAATAATTAGTACGTCAAAAAAATCATCCATCACCTATATCATGATGCTCTATATTACATTGAATTACTTAATTTTGTACATTATCGTGCAGATATTTGTAAATGATTCAAGTTAAAAGTTAACTTGTTAGAAACAAGTAGCTGTATATTACATACCTACATAATAATAATAATAATAATAAGCAACAGCAGCTGCCTTATAAGAATGACCATCATGATTGAGTCGAGTAGAAATCAAATATAGCGACAAAATAGGGATAAAATGATTCAATCCAGATAAAAATAAAGATATTTTGAAAAATAAAGAGAATCAAAACCTTTTATTATTTTTTATAAACATTCGTGATTAATTATGTAGTCATCGTGATGTAATCTTCCTCTTGTAGGGTATCAAGGACAATAAATCAGTTATTATTATTATTATTAATTATGTAATAACGAAGGATGCGAATTACACACCTTCAACATTGCGGTTAGTACACAAAAAATAGACACCCACTCTTTTCAGTAAATCAATCTTAAACTCGCTACCACACAGCAACAACATCTTTCAAGAAAACATACTACGCTTTTAGTATTTTTTTAGTGCGCAATTACTGTACATATCAATCAGGTGATAACATTAAGTACTGATGAACTGGTCGTAGAAGAGCAAACCATGTGACGTCCCTTCATTTTTGTACTCCCATTTACTGCTTAAATAAATATGAACCAAAACAATTAGGTATGCACGTAACAAAAATAAAATTGAAGAAAATATCATTTTGAAAAAATGCCTCTATTTCATAGCGACAGTAAGTGAGATCCGTCAGTAAATTAAAAGAATAAATAGAATGCTAAAATATTGTTTGCAATTAATATCAGGTCACAAGTATTACATTAGTCATTAGTGGTGAAGGCCTTTAAATGAGGCAGAATACTTCTTTAAGGGATCACACTGATTTCCTCTCCATGCACTTCCTCTGTGCATATGGAGACTGTGAGGAATGCCAGCAGAGCTCTTAATTCTCCCGGTCACCACGATATATTTGCAATATAAGCTAAATAAGGACTTTGGATGTAAGGTTCTAATTTATTATATTTTTAAACGCATATTTAAGGCCTAAATTTTAAGCACGCGTTCATTCACGTAATTTAACTACAAATAAATTATCTCTAATTTATTATGAACTCTGGTTGTAAAATAGTTACAATTTTTGCGTACGTACTTAAATGTTTGGAGGCACATTGTATATTATGTATACCTACTTATTCAAGTACGTGTGCCCTAGAACCACACACACGACACACACACTCTGAAATCCAAACAAAAAAAGCATCCTTCTTCGTAGCAGGCAGGCTAGGGAATGTAAACTAGTTAGTTGAGCTCCTTTTTTTACTTCCTAATGTTTACTATCCCTCACCAAAAGGAAATAAAAATACCTCAATTCATTCAATTCACTTTGTCATTGACCAGTATTTAGTGCATAGTCAATTGGATGCAATGATACTAATATCGTGATCCATTCACCATTTATCCTCTGTGCTCTTATTGATCAACACAAATAATACTGCGTACATGCGCAACCAAAATTCCTTCCAAATAAATGCGTAAAAAATGTACACTTTGAAAGTAAAATTCACAGTACGTTTGCAGGTATAGAAGATTATTAGAAGAACTGTTGTCGTGTTTCTGTAAAGAGGGAAAAATCTTACAATTTACTAGCTAAGGTGACTATTGACATTCACAAGGAAAGACTTTTTTGACGAGCAATAATAATAATAATAGCGTAGTAGTAGTACCTAACTTCCAAACGAGACGATGGTCAAGTTTTTTTTTTACTATATAAAGTTATTAAATATGAATATGATCAGACTTTTTATTGTCAGTAAACCAGCATAGTGATTGCGACGTGGATTGCGTTGTTCCTTTTTTATTATTATTCCGCTATAGCTATGCAGCAGACATATAGGTACCTATATATATATCTGTATATTGAATGGGAATGTCAAAAAATGTGGTGGGATGACGATGTAGGATGTAGGTAGCACATGTTGATTGGGCATGCATATTGATTCGAATCAATAATATCTCAGTTCTCAGCAGGATGACGATGTAGATGAGTCAAAATAATAATTTATGCAATGGACAATGTTTGTTGTATATTGTGACTATGTGACAAAATGAAATTTTGTGTGGTGGTGTAATTCATACTAAATATTATTATAGTAATGCAGCAGCAGCAGCATCAGCAGTGAAGAAAATAATGCGTATATATCTGTCCACCTGTCTCTCTGTCTGGTCGAGCAAATGTGTTGCAAAAAAAAAAAATTACGAGTTGAGTGTTTAAGAGGTAGGTAGGTTGTTTGGTATAAAATGTTTGATTGAAACTATGACGACATGACAGTCAAATAGTCAACTTAGTTAAAGCAGACCAGAAGTACTCTCCCTCTCTCTGTCGCTACCGTGTTTTTGTTATTCAAATGCATTAATACAAAATCGTTAAAAAATATTGAGTTTCTCTGAATGACAATTAAAGATGATCTGATTTTATTCTGTTGGCTCTTGATGTGTTTGTTTGTGTGTGTCTAGGTATGCATATTTTATTCATAAATTGACAGAGAGGCTCTGAGTCAAGTTGATTTTTTTGCGGAAAATCCGTGTAGCCAATTGCATCCGATTCCACAGAAATCGCATCAGGTACTTTACTAAGATTATAGTATATGCTTATTAATGTGAAATAGGAATTGTGCCAAGAAAATCCCAACTAAATATTTTAGAGGAAGAAAAAAATATGAAATTAAGGATTTTTATTAAAGCTGTGCTACCAGGATTTTTACCACTTGTCTGTATTTTCCTTTGTTGTTTCGTTTTCGTTGGCTCACTAATTTTTTTAGAGATTTTTTTTTAAAGGCGCGGGAGTATGACTGTATTGTGCGGGAGGACACCTAACAAAATGACGAGTCAAGAGATGTCATGCTGCTGATAATAGCATCATCATACATCTTGTATTATTTAAGGTGATGCGGGATGATATAAGAAAATCTACCTACATGCCAAAAATTTATTGAGAAACTATTTTCAGTCTGTTTTTAAAAAAGAGTTCATTCTGTCCGTCCTTGGTATTCCATGCATTAACCATCCCACAAAAAAATGACATCGCACTACTTCTTTACTCCTGTATACATACGTTGTGCTAGGTTATATAAATATATTTTATACTACTCTGAATTTTTTGGACTATAGAATATCGAAAAAAACATTATCAGAAAAGCTTCATCATCATCCCAACTATTTATGTCATTTTTGATTACCTATATGTTAATGCTGTTGCACACACACACACACACACATTTTTTAACATCGCAAAAAGGATCATTTACATTTACATTTACCTTGATCAAGATTTGATGACAAAAATGGATCAATCAATCGGCAATCGCCATCCAATCCTATAAAACTCTGATCTCTTGGTGTTTGTTTGACTATTGAGTGAAGATAAGTGTAAGCTGCTTTATTGTCTTTCCTGTTTCACATACACAAGAAGATGAAGATGTTGTTGAATCAAGTTTGGCAACTCTGCTTGCATTCATTATTATTATTTTTATTATTATTATTTTTACACTATAAAAAATAAAAGCAAAGGTCTCTCACTCCCATCTTAACATGTCTATATAAAAAAATAATGATATGCAATGCAATAATGATATTATTATTTATTCATGGATGCGTGATGCATGCATGTTCACATTCACAACAATCAGTTTTACCCTTCTTCCGTGTGATGATGATGATATGATGATTGGAATATTTTAAAAATGAAGACGAATACGAGAAGGATGATGATGATCATGATGATGATGAGGTTTGTGTTTTCGACTATAAGATAGGAGGATCAGCAGGAGTGGATAACTAAATAAAGCTACTGCTGCTGATGCTGCTACGACATACCGACTGTCAAAATGTTCTATTTTTGTAAAATCGTAAATTATTACGTTTTGCTCATCCAATCCAGTAAACAAGGCAAGTTGAAAGAGATTTTGAAACAATTTGGTTGTCCTACAAATGTGACGACGATCAAAAAAATAATATATATGTATTTTTTTATATTTATCTCGCAAGCTAAAGTATAAAAATAAAATCACAGGGGACACCATAAAGCCGTCGTGTAATTTGGTTTACGCAATTTGGTAATATATTGCCAATCAATAATTTAGCAAGTGTGGCACGTAAATAAAGAAGTGATCTTATTACAGCTAAATCTTTAAAGGTATCATATGAAATGTGGCGTGATATATTTTTTTGTTTGAAGGTAGATACATAAATGGAAAAACACATTTTCTTCCCTTACACCATAATAATAATAATAATAATAATGAATGATATATAGCAAAAAGTTGCAAGTAGTGGACCACAGCGACCACTGCAACTACTACTTTAACTTGCTTGTTATTAGTACGATAAAAATCCATAATAATAATAATAATAATGAATGATATATAGCAAAAAGTTGCAAGTAGTGGACCACAGCGACCACTGCAACTACTACTTTAACTTGCTTGTTATTAGTACGATAAAAATGCCAGTGAAGAAATGTGGAATGCTTGGGAATGGTGAATTGTGTGCTGATCTCATTCGAAAATACTACATACATATTATTTCACTCCGCTTCGTTTTGGCTGCTCCTGTTTATTTTACAATAATAACTGGCTTCTTCTGTTCAAAAGACATGTTGTTCGTTTGCAATGGAATTTATTAGTGTCGATTGTCATCCTGGCAAATAAAATCACTTGACTCGTGACACCGATTACGGCAGAAGATGGCTGTGTGTTTTTTTAGAAAGGCTTATACTTTCACAGAAGACACGCTTTGAATTTGATTTGATTTATTTAAGAAGACATGCTTTATAATAATATTATTAGATTAGAGATGGGAAGTAATGTACATATATTATTGGTTCAAGAGTGTCCTCAAATTTCAAATCAACCCTCGTCCCTCTACACTCTCTCAAATATTTAAATTTTATTTAATCAACAAGTGAGATTAAAGGACAATGAATACAAAAATTTAAATTGAATTGTAAAAGTGTCATGCAACATCAAGGGACACAAAATTACACAACTCTGCAGTATGGAGAAAATTGTGAGAAAAAAAGTTTATCAAAAAATACTTATCATTTATTGTACATGATTGACTTTCTGGTATGAAAAGTAATTTGTTTGCTGGTTTTTGTAAGTAGAGGTTTTATTAGGAAGCAAGTCAACAAATAAATAGTTTAAAAAATATGACGGTAGCAGTGTCAATTTAAAAGCCAAGTCAAACCAATTAGTTTAAATTAAAACATGCCATGATGAGATAACTCTGACAAGTTCTGAGTCAGAACTTGCAAAAAAAAATATATATGATAAATATTTGGGATTTGATTTGAAAGGGCTGCCGGCAAAACTAACAAGTTTGTCTGTGATGCTCTCTGGCTGCATGCCTAAAAATATTTCGGCAAAAAACAGACATTTACACAAAAAGGCGCACACTTTAAGTGTGACCTTTAATAGTCATTGTTTGATGGCTACAGAACGAGCGGAAGTTGGCAAAAACAATGTTTTATTAACAAAGTGCAATGAAGGATAACAATTCTTAATAGTGAGTCATGTTTTCAACTACAAATGGCAAAGTGGAGGGGTGGAATCGGATGGAAATAAAGTAATCAAGAAATTGGTACATGGGATGAAGATGATAATGATGGGGCCGAGCTTATCCTGATAATGACGATGATGACGCACTCATAATTACAACAGTCAAAATGGGTTTTGCTGACAAAGTCAGTTCGTCAGACTCTGTTCAACTGCTGTGTATTATTTTAAATGAAAATGTTATGCAAATATATTTCACTCCTTATTGCATATTCCCTTTGGCAACTTCTTACATATTCATTCATTATGGTTTTAAGCTAGTCGGTAAGAAGACCAACGTTCTTA
>JAHZNC010005350.1:0-15847 GCA_027744095.1 Zhuqinia jingwanae | reverse complement strand
ATGATGATCATTTTACCCCCTACTCCAGGGGATTACAAATTCTGATGGTCGTAATTCATGACAATGACCCGAGGTATCGGCATACTAAATTGGGGCTAAATGGGCTTAAACACGGATGACAGACTGAACGGCCGCGTTTATATAAGCGACAATCAATAGTACCAGCAGTTCTTATTAATACGCCAAAACATGTGTTAGCATAAAAAATCCCCATCGGGAATACAGACGCAACTTTTATTATGCATCTAATCACATCTTAAAACGAAACGGAAGATAAATCAGTTTAATTTGCCCGTAAAAAGAGCTTCAAACTGATTGGCACATCACAAACCAAAATTTCCTGTTTTATTATTAAATGGACGCTAGCTCAATACTTGCAACTTGACCTTTATTTCGTGATAAATTGATGAGCAAACGGAAGCAGATCTTTACAAGTATGACTTGAATTGAAGTGTACCTGTTTTTTCTTTTGATTTTTTTAGAGACAATTTTCATATCAAACTCTCTGGGACATATGCGCACGTATACTTTTTGCTATTGATGGAATGCCCAAATATGTACATACATGCATCATAATATTTTCAAATCCTCCCGTCGTATTACAGAAGTTTAAAAGATCAGGGATATTTTATGGCAACATTTTTTATTTAATAAAATATAAAAACCCTTTTGTGTTTTTCGTGACGACAGTATAATATGTTATGATGTTATGTTAATATGATCATAATGATGACATGTATGAAAAATAATATAAAACTTGGTTTCTCGGTACTTAAATCTACATCATGATTACGATGCCGCCTTCGTCACATCATTTTGCTTACACGTTGAGTGCAGAATGCGGAATTATGAAAAAAAGTAACTTCTTCTCATCATGATCTTCATGTCTTATTGTTTGAGTCCTCTGCACAGCTCCCCTTGTCTGCTTACCTGCTGTCAGAATGTGTACTAAACTTTTGCAGTTTTATGACTAAAATTCCATACAAAACAAAAAGGGTTACTGACTGACAGAAATTCTGTATAATTGTTTATTGTTCATCCTTATCAAAATTTGCATGCGTTGCACTTTTCTGTATTCTGCAAGAAAACCCAACTCAATAAGTTCTTTTGTTCTCTGTAGCTTAGTTATCTGTTAAACAGATTCGGTTTCTGTAACTGGCTACACTTGGAAATTTAATAATTAGAAAGATTTTTTTTTGATTTATAGCACTTTTCAAGAGAAAGCTTACCCCTGCAAATACTAAAAGTTTTGTGTCAGATTCCAGTTTTACCATCCATTTGATATGTGTGGATACCTATATTTCCTGCAGTTGCATACAAACCAAAAGACAAGTATGTCGATATTACAAAAATTAATTAGCCGTGCATTTGTATGAACCTTGATCAATCTTGTCGATTAAACAAGTGCAAGAATGGAGGTGTGTGTTTGTAAGTATCTATGCATCTATGTAAAAAAAACACTTCAAGCAGCCTCTTATACCCGTTCATTGATTGCACTAAAGGCTTTCTTAGCTAAGAAAATTCTTATAAAATTTTAAATACAGAGAGAAACTGATAAGGTATTTTTTTAAAAAGAAGGTGAAACCTACTTTGCACAAAACACGACCTTCTCTGGTGCAATTTATTACAATTTTTTCTGACGAAGAGTGTAAAAATGCATCTTAAAAGCAACCACTCCATTTCACACCTCTACAAATTAGGTACACTGTATCCATTTAGGAAAAGATAAAAAACTTTTTCATGATTTTTAAACCCAACCATTTGGATTATCATTTATCAATAATAATAAAAAATCTGCGTGCAAAAATAAAAACCTTGTGATAATTTTTTTCTCATCATCATCAAATCATGGTCAATAATAAATACATCAAACCTTATCAAGGCACCAAAAAAACCAAAAAGACATGTCATTTTAGTGGAAGCGAAATAAAACTCATTCTCCTGCTCACTCTTCATTCCCGAATTAATTAAGCTGCATACACTTTTTGGTTCACTATAATATATAAGTCGAGTGAATTTGAATTTACAAAGCAAATTAGCATACCGGCTTCTCCAAAAAGTTGCAGGAACCTGTTGCATCATAGCCCATCATCTTATGAGCAATAGTAATCATTATTACATATCATTTTTAAGCTCTCTTTATTCACCTATCTTCCCAAACAAAAACAGATACACGGATATAAACAGAAGAAAGAGAGATAGAAAAAAATGCAATGTTATACTTGAGTATCATTTAACGCCTCGTCTCATTTACTTTGTTATTGCAAGAGTGCCAGTGAAACAAAATCATATTAGCAATCACGGACCGCGGACAGACGTTTGTACTTGGTTATTGGATATGATGTTGACGATTTAATCGCCAAAACACTCACAATAGAAATTGGTGAATAGTCGAATTATTTAACATCTTCTATACTATACTACCCCTCTTCTGTTGTTGTTGTTGTTGTTGTAGGATCCTCCTAATTCCTCTTCATCATCATCATCATCAGGATTATTATTATGATTATAATCCCACTCCTCATCTGCATTTAAATACGCAAAAATTTACATTAGGAACGGTGCATTAGAGGTTTAAATTATCACAAAGCAAGAGCCAAATGACTCCAACCCTTGTTCAAACAAAATGCTTTAAATTGAGCAAACAACAACAACAATGTAACGAAAAAAGAGATACTCTTTTCTCTGGCTAACCACCTTCATAGGAGTGTGTGTTATAGTAGTACTGTTAGTAGTGTATATACTACTATTGAGCTAGTATGCTCGTCTATTGTTTACTACGATTATCATCATCCTCATCGTCATCAACTTCATCAACAGCAACTGCAGCAATGCAACCAAGCAGCGAATGAATCAGTGGTCAGTCAGAAGGATGGCTATATTGCGATGGCGTGTATATATGTATGTATATAGAGGAAAAATATCTAGCAGCAATGAAATGATGTTACATTTTTGCTCAATTCTTTACCCAACATAAAATTGAAATGAAATTACAAGTTAGCATATAGATTATACATAACAAGCCGCTGATTTAAATTTAATACTTGGTCAAAGAGTGCATGCTTGCTAGAAGTAATAACGACCATGAACGCCATTTTTATGATTACATAAATTGCAATCTTTAACAAGTTCAAACTTTCTTTGATTTCGGTTTACATAACCTAATGTATAATATTACACATGCATGCATGGATGCTCTAGAGCAATAATGCGGGTAAAATTGTGTTTTTTTCCTAGGTATGCATGCATGTGATGCAAAAAGTATAATTTGCAAAAAAAATATATATTCAAACCGAAAGCCACATAAGTCATGATTTAACTTTTTAGTGGTGGTGGATAGCTGGCTGGCTGGCTGGACACGACGACGGCTGACCAGACAACCCATCAATGATGATGATGATGATGATATAAATTTTGCGGTTTACTTAGTTTTTGGCAAAGGTATATATGTATGTATGTATGCAGTTCATTTACCTATTATTGCGCTAGCATTTAATTAACCATGTATATTTGCGGATAATCATTGTGATTTAGATGATGATGATACGTTCCGGGGGTGCATACCTATATCGTAAAAATTACACGGGTTACTCCATGTCAATTGTGTGTATATTTTGGGGAATTTTCCCTGATTGTAAGTAAACATAATATATAGTGTTTCCTTGCATGCACATAGTGTTTAGTATTGAACATTGAAATTGATACATTATGTACATAAGTGGATTTCCCATTTTCTTGATAAAGAGATTAAGCTTTATTAAGACTTTACTAACTACGCTTCGCTAACTAGCCGTTAAATATTTCGTGAGCACAAAATACTGGAAAAGGTGAAAGCGTATAAATACATACATATTCGTTCACCCAAATTGCTCTATTAGTCTCCGTATACCTACGGAAGATTTATATTTCTTATGTTATTTTTTATAAAACTTTTTAGTTCTCACTCCCATTTTGCCACAGCTTTCACTCCACATACCTTGTAACATGTCACAATTTACAATTTACACTGTGCATATGTATGCACACAATTTTACTCCCACATATTTTTAGTGTAC
Source organism: Zhuqinia jingwanae (assembly GCA_027744095.1). Taxonomy (NCBI): domain Eukaryota; kingdom Metazoa; phylum Arthropoda; class Collembola; order Entomobryomorpha; family Paronellidae; genus Zhuqinia; species Zhuqinia jingwanae. The sequence continues at coordinate 11,792 of JAHZNC010005350.1, read as the reverse complement.
CTGCTGAATTGAATAGTGTGATGTGCATGCAGCATACGTAGTAATGAACTGATATTGATAGTGCTGTATATAATACATAATGTAAATGTATGCAACAGTGTCTTGTTTGACAGTTGCTGAATCATCAATAACCTGCCACCTACGTTTTTCCCTGTGCCCAAGATCATTATCATAATAAGACAATCCATCGTTTTTGTGTTTGTTTGACTACTTAATTAATACGTTCTTCCTCAAGCATTCTTCCTAATTATTTCCCTTTCTGTCAGATGAAATGAAACAAAGGAAACCAATATATATACCAACTAATGTCTATCAATCAACTGGGCCCTACCCCTACCCACCCACCAAATCATTCAGATTGTCATTTCAGCAAGTCATCAATATAAAAGATTATGGTCATTAGTCGCCTTACACGGCGCGGTACATGTGAATTGAATGTATCATATCATTATTTTAGCCACTGCGTAAAATGTGAGCTAAAATTCAATGTCAGTCAGTGTTCGAAAACAAGGGAAAACGCAACTATGCAGCAAATAAAACAAACTAGGCAGACAAAATAAGCAGGGAAAGAACCCGGCTTGTTTTGTTTTCACAATGCCCCATACAAAAACACCCCACATGCATATTGTCTCTTATTTTCCTTATTGAATGTAATAAAATAAGTATAAAATATCACAAAGTTGGCGTCAGTACTTGCAGTTACAAATCAGACACAAATATTCAATGTACTTTCACCTTGTACCTTGTGTACCTTCACCACTTACAACTTAGTTTTACACACACACACACTTTAAATAAAACTTGCAACACTGACACTGCGCGCTGTGTGCAACACATCAAAAAGTGCCTACCACATTAATAATAATTGATTACACATTTGATACTTCAACTTTATAACAACATTATGTTGAAATCTTAAAATGATATATGCCATGTATGATTTTTTATTATTTCTAGACAGTTATCGAAAGTTATTGCATATAGTTTTAAAATTCCTCACGTATATTTTTTTTTATGATCTAAGTGTTCTGAAATAAATCTCATGTCTATTATGTGGAAATGCAGAAGAAGTCGAAGAAGAAGAAGAAGAAGAAAAAACATGAATTTTTATGATTGGAATGAATTTGAAGGTAAAAAAAGATAGAAAGCAGAGAATAAAAGGTAAGTACATTTATTTTTCAAAACGTCAGAATCCAATAAAATAGCTTGCAATAATAATAAAACACGAAACACTTGGAGTTATAGGCTGACTTGAAATATGCGCGATGCGATGTGAGTAAAAGCATTGAATATATATATTATCTTCTAAATGAACGTATGTATACTCATGCAAGCGTGATACAAAACAACAATTTCAATATCAACGCATTAAATATAAAATGCATGCAGAAAAAAAAACTCTCTCCGTCAATAATGACCACACCTTGTAGATATAGGTATATGCATGCATATACCTTCATATGTATATATGCATTTTGTATAATATAAGCTTTTAATAATATTGCTATTTCATTTCACCTTTATTGTTGACAAGTTGGTGGAATTGAGTTGAAATGTTCATCTTTGTCTACCTGTCTAAGAGTCGATCATCCCATCGTATTATGATGTTACTTTGCTTTCCTGTTTTCTTATGCAAATTTCTTAACCGCAACAAAACCGTTTTTTTATGCAGTGTAAGTAAACTTTTTTTTTTCTTCACAATTATTTGCTGTCTTAAGTACGTCTAGTCTGAAAAAGTGATGAGTGTCAGTGAGTGAGTTTGAGCAAAAGTTGCAAAATGAGGTTGTATCTGTATATACGTTGCTGGTGCAAATAAAGGGAGAGCCAAAAGAGCCAATAGATTTTTGACATGTTCCTGTTACTACTTTAAAAAGACACTTTTTTTCGCTTTTCCACTCTCCACCACCACCACAAAAAGTTGTTATCTTTTTATGTAGAATCTCGTACAAAATGTCAATATCTCTATTTTGCATACATCAATAATGTGGAAAAGAACAAGGTTAATAAAACTAAAGTACACGCTACTCGTGAGAGGTGGTATCTGTCTCCCTCTCTCTCTTGTAAAGGATCACTGTTGTTTGGATAATAATAATAATAATAATAACAAATGCTCTGTGTGGTTTTTAAAAGGCTTGGGTCATCGGTCTGCTGGTGTCTTGCATGTCGGTGTCATTTCCACATTCACATATCAATCAGTTTTTTTGGTTCAAATGCAAATGCGATAATATAATGTTTTTTTGGTTCAAATGCAAATGCGATAATATAATGTTTTTTTATCAAAATACTACACATGCATAACAACAGATGAGGTCTTACGCGTGCGTCGACGTTTAAGTACATATATCTCCATATATTATATATATAGATAGGTATGTAATATATTTCAGCTCTCTGTACAAACTGTTTGTTTACTTTAGATCTATTAGATCTACATGTAATAACGGCAAAGAAAAAACTATTTGAACCGCTAAATTGAATATGTCAACTTAACTAGACAGCAGATCGCTCATTACATTTCAATCCAAATTGCATGAAAGCTTTTTTTTTCTTGTGTGTGAGAATTACTACTGAGTCTCCGTAATGATTTCGCAGAATATCAGAAGAACATGCCACACGTTAGTTTGTGTGACAGACGAGTGTGTCTTTCCTTCACGTTTTTTTTTACTTCGTTGTCTAATAAGGCCGTTCACGTCCAATGTTTGTTAGTAACAATGAACAAGTCCATTTATTTGTTTATACTAAATAATGCTTAAAATGACAACCTTTTTTATCGTCTTGTTTCTCTAATATCATTTAGTGTATATATGATGAGGAGACAAAAAAAAGATTTACTGCATAATACAAATATACAGAAGAACGTAATGCGGAGCAATAGCCACAGAAGAAACTTTTATATTATCACTCCATTGTTGCTGCAGCCATTATTGTATAAAAAAAAGCAAATGAACTCGGTAAACAAAAGGAGGAGATATACAATGGAGCTTGCTTAGCGTGCATGCAGACTCATAAAAAATGTGTACGTAAAAAAAGTATATCATATTCACAGCCAGACAACAGATCAGTACACATAGCTTTATATAGTAGCAATAGACAACATGATATTATTATGATGATGATGATGAGCCATGAGCCATGTGTCAACAAAATATGCAAAGAAGAGAGAGAGAGAGAGAGAGAGAAGAAACGACGGCAGGTAAGCAAACCATCATCATCATCAACAATAGTCTACAAGAATATATATAATGCTGCAGATGTAAAGTAGTGCAGAATTTTATGCACATTTTTGTAACTTTTCTAGAATAACTTGATATTATGCATTTTTTGTTCATTGCGCCTCCCAATACACAGTGTTTGGTGTGAACCGAAGAAATACATATTAAACAAGAATATAATAATATACACATACCATATCAGTTGTTGTTGTAGAAGTAGTAGTAAGTAAAGAAGTACTCCAACAGTTTTTGTAATCATTCATTATCATCATCTTTTCTTCATGCTGATCATCATTGCCACTAACCACCACCGGCAAGGTTTGCCATTGGGCAGGGTGTGGCCCGTTTTCTGACATGGTGTAAAACTAGCTAACTGCATTCGTGACTGAGCCACAATAGAAGAAAACAGATATCAGCAGCAATGCATCTTTAACGTCATAAGAGGAGGATGGACGACGGCGGTGCAACAGGTGAATTAACCATGAAACTAGCTATTATGTCTACGCAAGACAAGCGTACAACATACAACATATATGCTATAATACACCGTGAAAATGTAAGATTTTTCTGGCTCATTACACTACCATAAACGATAAAAAGTTTGATAAAAACGATGATGCTGCGTGTATGTACGGATATGTACATACATACATGTATACATTCACGATATAATTTATTAAGTCATTAAATAATTATTATTGTACACATTAATAAGTAATACTACGATGATGACTAAAAATTGGGTTAGTATTAATGCAACACTTTAGAGAGAGAGAAGGAGCCACATAAGTAATGGGGAAAAACACAGTTAGTTTTGAAATTCAAATGTAGAATTTTTTTTACCAACCTGAAATGGAACAAAGCTCCAGAAAACAATTTTTCCACATTTTTTCCATCCTCCATTGCACGTTCAATTTTGTTTCCCGCTGGCGTTTTTTTTTTTTGAATTCACCTCACATTTAATTCAAATTACATAGATATTTGATTGACGAAGGGAATAAACTTTGTAAATTGTCCACCAAAGTTACAGGGTCTCTCCTTGCTCTTCTTTCTTCTTCGGCCTAACCTTTATTTTTTTCGGTTTTTCTGCGTGATTGGGGGTCGTTGATCATAATCATTTTGTACAAGTAGATAGACATGTCGGAGGGACGAATCGAATTGGCTAGAATGCAAAAAAAAGAAGACAATAAAAAAAAATTAAATCAAAGTAATATTCCAATACGAATCTTCTTTCTCAATAATACTACACACTTTTACTTGTTGCCTTTTGCTACGTTCAGAGTTTTTAATGTGTTCATTGTGAACATGTTCAATATTATATACACCACTTTAGATATACATACATGCATACATGGTTCGTGTTTCGTATGGTACATCCCATTGTGTACACATTGTTGTAAAACATTCCCGTGTAATTGATACATTTTTTTTCCTCGAGGCACAAATAAACAATAAAATAGAGCAATTGATTTTCTAATCAGATCTTTTTGAAGTTTTTTATCTCTCATTACTTCTATTATATTTATGTTATATGACTGTGTCTTCTGTGCTATGATGATGATGATGCTGGAACAACAAGGTTGCATGTTTGATAAGCTCGAGCCTACAAATTAACAACAATGTCTGCAAAGGAGTGCCGTAAACTTTTTGGCATGGCATAAAAGAGCTTTATACCTAGCCCAGCTCTGTTTCTGTGTGTGCCGGTATCCTCCTCTTCTCTCTGCTCTGACATGACATCCTGTTATCCGTTGTCTTTACAACAAACATAAATAAAGCAGAAGAGTTTTTGCTCTCCTCTCTCTCTCTAATCCTTAAAAAAACATGAAGCCTCACTTCTCTCTGTCTTTCTTCTCCACTACTTGTCTCTTTTCCCACAACAGCACACACAGTGATTTCGTTATCGCATATCACTAATCGTCATCAACTTTTCGCTTTTATTGGTGATGATGATGATCATGATTACCACCACCACATCAATTCGATGGTGAGTTTTTTTCTCTCTCGTTGTTCCTATCTCGTCACGTTCATGAAAAAGATGAAGAGATGAAAAGAGAGCTTATTAAAAATTGATTCAATGATCCAATAATGATCTAAGGTTTAGATTAATGACGTTGTTTGAAACTATAATAATGTATATATAAATATTAAATACCGACAGGGGGACAATATGCCTTTAAAAAAGTATACTATACCTATCTACATATATTAGTGGTCATCATATCATAAAATCATAATAATCCTCATCGAAGATGTATCGATAAAATAATCAACATGATCTCTCTGCTCATGATGGGAAACATTTTTATGGCTTGAATACGTACAAATTTATATGCAAACCCAAAAAGGCAAATTAGTTAATATCTATTCAGTCAATAAGAATTCGCCAAGAATCAATTCACCCTTTTGTAATCCTCAAGCACTTGGGAAGACCAAGACCAAAAAAATATTGTACAGTACAGACAGACAAAAAGGAAGACTAAATGGAGCCTCTAGCAATTATTGGAAAGGTTACATGGTGTTTTTTTAAAAGTATGGGTTCACCAGAGAAGGTGAACAAGTATTTTTTTTAAGTTTCAAAAAATGCATTCTGCACAGAGTTCTTTGAATTTACATTTCATTTCTTTCTTTCTACACACACACACGTCTGTATGGGTTTTATCTCTCTTGAGTTGGTTTCTTTTTACCATATTTTTAAGAGATTTTTTTTTCTTCAAAAAAACCAACAGTCATCTCATCTCATTTCAGCCTTTAGCACTAACATAACCAAATTATGTAAGGGATAAATCGCCAACAACATATAATATAAATACCTATATAATGCATATTATGCCAAGTAGCCCTAAGAAAACTCCTTCACTCAAATTCCTATGCCGCTTTTTTGACATGCCCCATTAACATCAACCCCGGTCGAATATTTATTATTTTCTTGTCGTCGCATCTTAAATGTAATCTCAGACGATGAAGAAGAAGAAGAAGAATAAAAACATGTGTAGAAATCTTAGAGTGTACATTTCTCCACCATGTCGACATACATACAAACATACATGCTACATACATACATAAGTAGAAAGCAGTTTTTCAGGCAGGATCTAATTTTGATAATCAACCTGAAGAACAAGATCAACTATATGCACTAATGCACCATATTATATTTTTGTTACATGTAATGAATGCTCCGTACAGTGTAAAAAGTGATTTAGAAAACTATTATGACTAATGACATTGAATTTATTATACTATTTGGGATTCAATAATTATTATTTCGTACTTAATTGCGATAAGATAACACTTTTACACTAGAACATTAACATATAAGGTCAGTTTTTCAGAGCAGTTTTTTTTGTGTCTTTTTGGTCAGCCCACCAAAATGAAATCATGTCATTAGTCATTATTATTAGTATGATATATTGCTTGTTTCATCATCAATGTATCGAGAGAAAAAAGAGAAGAGGAAAACGGGTAGCACTTTATCTATTAAGCAATCTAAATAGATGCACATTTATACTGATGATGATGAGCCTCTGCATAATGTTTGTGTTATCAATCAGTAGAATTGCCTTTTTTTCTTATTAGCTTATGTCATCATCCTCATTTATATATCACCACCCTAATAATCACCCGAATGATAGCAAAGGAGGAAAGGTGAAAAATTGATGGATCTCACTTGTAATTTGCAGCAAGTAGCGTAATATACAAAAAAATCTAGTATAACTAGAGCAGCAACAGCAACAGGTAAAATAACCCTTGGAGCGTTTCGTCTGCCCTCTTCTCTCTGCTTAGTAATAATTATTATTGGACTTGGACTGCTAAAATATTTATTCTTTTGTTCTTATTATTTGTTCAAGGTATGTTAGTATATATGTTTTTGCTTGTACAAAGTTTACAATTCAAAATGATATATACCAAATGTATGTATCAGGTATGTGTTTGAAAAAAAACCGTAATAATAATTATTATAAATGGTTCGACAGTAATAATAACATAATGAATAATGATAATGATGATATAAAATGTGAATTTTTGCCTTGTAATTAGAAACATCAAGAAAAAGTGGGAAGATTGCCTAATAGCTATATATACCTAATCCCTAGAGCATTTCAAGTACGTATTTACAGATAGCATCTTTATAGCTCTTAACCTTGTACACCGCAACAAAAACATTTTTTTTTTTAAATTTTGTTGTTATTGCAATTCCGCAGAAGATCAGAATCAGAACACGTATGTATAAAGCCAACAGCTTTATACAATTTACAACATTTATTTTTGAGGTGGAGACAAAAAGGAGGAAAGCCTGTTTAAGTGAAAAATGCGGGACAATTTTTGCCTGTTTTTTCTTCTTCTTCTTTTTTTCTACCATTTAGTTATGAAAAATTCCCAAAAAGAAAAAGCCCCTTTTGTTTGCTGCACCGCACAGAGAAGAAAAAGAAGAAGAAGAAGAAGAGAAACAAGGCCTACTGCTGCTTCTGCTGATATGTTAAATTCTCAAAAAAAACATCTTTCGACTTGATTGTATGTTTTTTTTCTTGTGTATTGGGTTAACTAGCTTCTTTATATGTGAAACGTAAAATGAAGGAGGATCTTTTCGCAGTAGATGAACGAGTTACTGGTATGCAATAAGCGGAAAATGCGGAGAGAGAGAGAGAGAGAGAGAAGAGAGATGACGAAGAGACAAAGCAGGAATGTACATGACTTTGTGTATATTTATTATGTAAAGAGCGAGTAGTACACACACATCGACTGATCTATAATATGCCGAAAGGATCGCTTGAAGGTTTGATTAATGATACAAAATGGAAATGGTCCAGGTGAAAAAAATGTAAATGAACTCAGGTGTTGACAGGTTAGCTTTTCTCTTCTGTGTGTGTGTGTGTGTGTGTGTGTGTGTGTGTGAATTCTCCCTTTTCAGTCAGTTATCATCACAGCAGCTGCAGCTCAATAACTTATTATGATGATGATAATGGTGATGATGATGATGACGACGACCAACCAACACTACGACGACGACGACGACGATCATCATGATGCTACTTATTATTATTATTACTATTACCACTAAAAAACTTAAGAAGAGTTCTCTGCTACATGAAAAATCTGTATTCTTATCAATATACATGTGCACAATGTACAATACATTATTATATGGGGTGATGTTATGTGGTTTGCGTTTGGTGAGAAGAAACAGAGGATGACGGTGACGGTGAGAGCACGTAGTAGCAGTAGTAATAATGACCATAAAGGTTTTAAGGAATGGATGGTTATCATCACTTTCCTTTTTTTCTAATTTACTATTAATGCTATGCATTTCACATAGCTTGTCTCTGTTTCTCTCTATTTGGGGCTGATGTGAACCCATTATTTCAACAAGTGGAATGAAATCAGTCATCAAAGAACAAATGAGCCGTGTAGTAGAAGTAGTAGAAGTAGTATACAGAATGCAATGTCTGCTGTTCACACAGAAATCGGAGTAGTAGTAGAAGTACATTTACTGCTTGGTGGTATTTGTGGTGTGGTGTCATGATACAAAGCAATAACAATAATCTTCCCGAGCAGGTTATTAAGAATGATACATGATTTTCTATGGAGTTGTTGACTTTACTTCTCTGGAAGATGTGTGCATTGGTATGTCTTATTAGCTAGTCTTATTTGTTTTTTAGTATACTCTAAGTAACTCATAATGGGGCTAATTTATCTCTACTCATTCCAATCATAAAATTGCTGTCATCATTTAAAAAAAAGAGTATATATATATACCTATGCATTATTGACCGCATTCAGCTTTCTCTGTTGTGCCTACCTGTTGTCAAAAATGTCTCAGGCTTTGAGAAAAAATTTGCAGGTTTAATGTCGCCATATGTAAATGTGTATAGATTCTCGTATATATAGTAGGGCTACTATTTTGCTAATTGAGTAATTTTTCTTTCAACAAAGCTGCTGGTCTCATATCCAGCTAGTTTTACTTGTAATTTACATTTTACCTGCTCTGTATTTAATAACAACAACAATAATAAGTAACATAAGAGAAGAGAAGTCCAGAGAATGCAATATATTATGGTGTGCACACAGGTATGTCCGTACATGTCAATATTTCGAATAGGTAGGTAACCTAATAAGTATATAATCAATTTGCTGGGTAGGATTTTGTCGTCCGTCCTGGCTATTTTATGGATGGTTAACATGCTAAATTTTTTTAAACTTGAATAGAATGTAAAGGAAATTCAATTAAGCAGTGTGTAACAAAAAGAAGCTCATGTATGTAATGCGATAGCCACCGGTCCTTCTATATGTACATGTACATGTTTTGTCGTTTTTTTTACAGATGGGCATGACCAAACCCAAAAATGGCATGTTAGCATTGCTCAGAGGCTCGAAAGCGAACACCAAAATGGACAGATNAGGCTCGAAAGCGAACACCAAAATGGACAGATTCATAATGGTATAATATATGGTAATATGTGTGAAACCACTTTTAATATGGTGACAGTTTAGCAATAATTTTCACTGGGATATATACTTTCTCTTTACAAAAATAAAATGGCATGCTTAAGAGATTTGCCAAAATCAGATTTTTCAATCGATTCCGCAACTATAATTAAAAATCTGATAGTTGAAGATCGACATTTCGTTTTTTTAAGCAAAAGTACACATGCAATATATGCATGTATGTATTTGCGCTTCTGGAATAAAATAATCATACTTACACGTAAATTTACACACAGGTAGGTAGGTATGGATAGTCCAATGTCTAGCGGCTGTTGTACATTTTATGATGCATATACATACCTACATGTATATCGCATATCTGCATTTTGATTCACTTCACAAATCTCACTCAATTAGTTAAGGAGGAGAAAAGTATGAGATGAATAACGGCTAATTAGCATGAACCGATCCATTTTTTTTATTATGCATTATATACGGCTTTGCTAAATTAATACAACTTTTTTTCCCATCACCACACTACAACTTTAATAATCATAATGAAATGTAACGAATAAGTTGTATGAAAAACTGTTTGTAAGATTTGAAGGAGCAAAGTAGTTGCTGATGCGCCCAGTTATCATCATCGGAAATTTTTTGAGAGAGAGAATCAGATACATATATATATAGATGTAGACAGATAGACAGTCCTAATCATCATAATGCGTTAATACCTACTTATATATGCAAACTGCAAACCTATATAAACTTCAAACAAATTTACAAGAACAATGCAACAACAAAAAAATAATAATAAAAAAAGCAGAGCGACACAGAGAGTTGGTTATATAGCGGTACATGTGGCTAGCCAGATGGAAATCAAGAAAATAATGAAATCAAAGCAAAAAGCCAAAGTCTTGTTACAGAGTGTATGTATGTAGCAAACAGGCGGGCAAACACACAAGACTGTCATTTCACACCGCACAATATACATTTTTTTGTATTATAGAATTCATTATTACAAATTTTTTTATATCCATTTTCTTCTTACATATATATATTTTTTAAACTGTAGAACAGATATGAACAACACATATGCAAACAATAAAACATCATCCTTTGCTGTGGCGGCGGCGGTGGTGGTGCGCGGCTTTGGTGTGATAAGGGGATGTAACTCTAGTGTCAAGTAAGCCTATTTTTTACGCTCAATTACATGCACACTACAACAGCTATGTATACATAGAGATGGGAAAAAATTGGGCATTTTTTGTTATATATTCTCAGATATCTCGGCACTTGTTGAATATATAGGAATACAAATCTCGCACTTTTCCCATAGGCGAAACATCTTGTTTACAAGTTGCAACAATATCCCAACCGAATCAAATTTCACTTTTGAAAAATCAAAAAAAAAGTCTTATTCTTTCACTATAATAAAATGAATCTATAAAAAAAATATAATAATATCCCAGTATATGTACATGTATTATGTTTAGTATTTCGCCTGTAGTAGAGAATAAAGTTGGTAATCACTATATACTCTACACATACACCAGCGCACCGCTCTATTGATTTGGTTTTTCGATCATCATCATCATCACACAAAATATGCAAACTGCCATGAGCTTATTTCACGTATATATGTAATATACAGTGTACAACATATCTAAAGTTTTGATCCAAAACTGTAAAATGAACACTCCAAAAGCAAAGGCGATGTGCTAAATACCTCATGAGATCTGAATACCCAATCATTTGCCAAACAACGCAACGGTTCTGAAGAATTTCTAGCAATTTCAGCAAGCAGTTCAAAAAAAAAAGAAGTAACCCGGACCCATAACTCATAATAAAAATATTATAATATCTTATGTATGTATATGCACAATGGAATACATCTGAGTAGAAAGGAAGCAACTTTAGGATTATTGGAAAATCACACTCTGTGCTCTTTTTTTTGGTAAATTATTCAATAGATTAAATACTTTACAGGTTGTAAAAAAGTTTTTTTTTCTTGTCGCAATTTTTCACAAAGGAATACCATTGCATAATAATAATAATATTATAATATGCAGAATTTTATAAAATGTATGGTGGATTGAAGAGGTCAAACGCAAGGAATGATTTGTTCAATCCCATCCACAACCAGACATTTTTTCTTCTTCT
>JAHZNC010005349.1:0-17021 GCA_027744095.1 Zhuqinia jingwanae | reverse complement strand
GTAACCTCAATACTTGAAGGCAAATGGAACAACTTAAAACAAGCAATTATTAAGGTACTTCAGCAAAAAAAACATTATTTAGTGAGGCAATCATTTCAAAAAAAAGAAGAAGCGAAAAGCAAGAAAAGCTGCAGTTTTGTTAAAAACGTTTCACAATAGCCTTACTAAAACATGTAATTTGAAACGAATTCCAAATCACAAATCAGCAGAACAAAAACGTTCCCACTAATAAAAAGCGTAAATAAATATCAAATAATTTTTAAAAAAAGTATGATTAGTATTATTTTTTTGTAGAGTCAGAGAGCAGAGACGTCACACAGTCAATCACGAGACATACTTACGAAGAAAAAAAAATCAACACGACAATTATCATCATCATTATAATCATCAAATTTTGTAATTATGTATAAATATAAAAACTGGAAAAGATTTTTAAGGAGGTGTAAAGAGAGGAGGATTTGAAATATAAATATAAAAAAAGGTCAAAGGTATTTCAACAGAGAATGTATTTTTTTTTTGGAAGAATGAAAAATGAAAGGAATATTCAAAATGATGATTTAAGAAAAATAGAAGAAAAAAATTGATTAAATTAAATAAAGAGTATTAATAAAATAATAATTTTTAAGTCAAACTCATCGTCTCGTTGGCTCGTATTATTTTTGTGTTCAAAACCAAGTCGCTTGTGTTCGTCCAATATTTTCTTTTTAGTATATTTTTTTTTGTCATAGGTTTTTTTTGTTTGTTGTTTTTTTCGGTAGAATTTTTTGTTTTTTGTGTTTTTGTATTAAGTGACCACCTCGAGCGCCTTTGAAATTCTTTCCAGTGGAGGTTCCTCAGTAGCTGTAGTAGACGTATCAATGCTCCTCACCGCTTTCACACGGCTCTCTGACACGTCCGCATCCTCGAATACCTTTTCATACATATAAAGTAAGTTCATAAAGTTCCAAGTAAGTTCCGTATTATTAATTTTCTTAAAATTCTTTTTAGCATTTCCTTAATCATAAAAGAATATATAAAAAAAATTCATTGGAAAATGTCAAAAGTTCTCAACAGTCCACTAAAAAATTATTATCGTGATTATTATTATAGTACTAATGTATATTGTATATATATTTTAAATATTCTATGCAGGTCAAAGTGTTAAGTCAGTTTTCTTTAAAAAATATTGTTTCAGTCCTTTGAGAAGGTCATTTGTTGTGTATGCAACAGTGCGATAAAATCATGTAATGATCAAGTCCTCGTGAAATTATTCTTTTCGTGTATGAAATCGATAAGAATTTCAAGTGCAAAAAGTACAAAATTCCTACCTAATTTTGTCCAATTAAAATCATACGAGTATTATATTTATATTTATATATGTGTGTGTGCATATATATTTATTATATTATAAATCATGTATTCCTTGCCAATCAAGTTCTCGTCAAGAATAAAATTCGTCAAAAGTTATTACCATTTTTTTCTCACTGGTGCAACCGTTTTACACTAAAAATGAAATGCAATCTATTTTTCCTCAATGATCATAAGCGGAAGCACAGTGTTACCAGTTGTTTTGTTTCAATGATAAGTTTTTACATAATTATGATGAATGATGATATATGAAATGAATGAATGAGGATGCACGCGTATGATCGCCTTAGAGAAGGTCATAAATCAATGTTGATGTAATTTTGTAATGGACTGAGATGATGATGGGGCAAGCCCATATTTAAGGTTTGCAGGAGAAACGTCATTGATGCTAAAAAACGAATGTGCAATATTCCTCGTCTCTCCTTCTGCCCACGCATAAAAGGAAATTAAATTACTTTAAAATAATGATAAAATGGCAATTTGATAATACCACTCATTCCTGGAAACTACCTTCATTCCATTTTCATGATGATAAAAGATAATATATACATACCTATACATATATTTTGTAGCTGTATGAAACATAAAGTGTACAATTCTTTTAGGAATTTTTTTTACACCCATTTGTATGTGGAAATGACGACAACGACCTTTCCACACGTGAAAACATGTAACCCTTCATTGCAAATATTATTCATATACATAGCTCACAAACATGCATGTATTTTTTTAAAGCTATATTACATGAAATTATAGCTTGCTTGCTTGCATAATCCTACTATTCGTCATCATCATCATTCATCATCATCGTGATCGCAAATTGAAGGAGAATCGTCTATTGCAAAAGTCGGCGACCTGTGAAATACTACTAGGTCAACATTCAACAGTCATCCCTGTTTACTACTACCGAAACTGTAATAATATCTTTATTGTTGTTATACAAAAAAAATGAATTGGAGTGTGCACACAAAAAAAGTTGTTCATGCTTGACATTACATGCTAATTACTACCTGAACGAACTTTTTTTGGGGGGGGGGAGAGAAACTATTATTAGTCAAGTGTGCCATAATGTGTGCACACGTGAATAGATAAATGAGGATCACAGGGCAAGGAGGGATATTGTGAATAAATATTGCACATAAATATACATAGACTGCTCATTCATTAGTAATCCAAGATGATGGTAATCATATTGGCGTTGTTATTATTATATTGTACGGCATATAACAGCAAAAGGCTGGTCGTCCACGAAACAGGATCTTTGGCACGATTCATCATAATGTCTTAAAAATGACGATCGTCATGATGATGATGGTGAAGTAAGAATAGCAATATTGCAATGATGAGCAAAACATGATGATAAATGTATAGCATAATAGGTAAAATAGATGCAAACATGGGTATATATATAATGTATTGTGAATGTGCGTGGACGCGCATAATGCGCTTAAATACACAAACTCGAAATATTTTATTTTTTTCGTTTTTTTTGTCCCATTTAACGTCCAACGACACAACTTAAATACTACGTACATGTAATATCATGTGTGTAATGCAATGTTGTTATTATTATTGTTGTTGGGGAAATAGGTCGCAGAAATTGTTTTTGGCCTGTGGGGGTAGAGATCAAATTAGGTAGATGAGCTATTTATTTGTATGGGTAAGGTACAGAGGGACCCTTTTTTACCAAATTAAAAATTTCGTATGCACAAAAAAAGCATTTCCTTGTCTGTTATTTTATTTACTTGACCAACTCGTCGAAAAAAAGTCAAAATTCATTGTTTTTTTATTTAAGTAGAGGTAACCGGCTCAAGTTCAGTCGGTAAAAAGTAGAAACTGAATTCGACTGGAATGACCTCGACACATTCCAGGAGTTCGACACGTGTGAACTCTCGGAGATGACACATCACATCATATAAATTTACCAAAAAAAAAGTGTAGCCACAATCACGTGCTCGCATGTCAAATAATAATAATAAATGTTTCCAGTGCTGAACCACAACGAAATGTTTTTTCCCGGAGAACAATGATACATGTTAACTCGATATTATATTATGCTGGATAAACAAAAAAAAATGGTGTGTGAAATTGGAAACTTGTAAATGAGCATTTCTAAGTTTTCCTTTTTTTCATGCACCGTGGTCACTGCCACCGTCAACACTTTTATGGCCTCTTGTCTCTTTGCCTTTTCCAGTTCATCAGCAAACTTCATATAAGTATATCTTTTATAGCGGTTCACAGAATGCAAAAAAAAAAAAAAATTATATCAAAGGAAATACCCATTCTTGCTGATTACTACTGATGATGACGACAGCAAAGAATTTACTTTTGGCAGCTGGATTAGTTTTCCCAAGGAATTAGGATAATTGGCTTCCATTCTTTGCGTTAAGGTTTTTGGGAAAAAACACACACTATACATATGTGTCAATTACATTTATTCCTTTACCTTTTGTGCCGAAACTATATTTATGACTTGAGTCACTTGTTCGATTCTATTCAATCCTTTAAGTATGACTTTGTTTGGCGATAAAACACAATTTTTTACATTTAATTTGATTTTGAATGCTTACTATTGTTATCATTATCATCATTTTCACTAAATGATTTCATACGATTTGAGAAGCAGATTGAAAAAAAGTGGTTTAAGAGGTGATTTTTTTGCCTTAAGAAATGATTGAACCCTCTCTACACTGCATTATCGCTGCACATGATGTAGATGTGTAGTAGGTGCGTACATACATACAAAATACAGACATGCTGACGAAATTGGCCCATTTTAGTTCCCTGTCCATTTCAATATTGCATTATTGCATTTAACTGCTGCACTGTCATCATCATTACACCGCCACTACTACTGCCAACTGCTCCTTTTTCTATGTAAAACTGCATCCTTGACCATTTCGAGCATAGACAATAAATATAATAATAAGACTAATAATAATGAGTGACACACTGAACAGGAGGAGTTGATACAGTAGCAGTAAGTAACACCAACACCAGCTTACTACTAAATTTCTCTCCGCTGCTTGGTAACAATAACAATAATATTATGTACAAAAAAAAAGTGGTGGATATTTGCAAATTATCTTGTTGGATCTCAGGACCTTAAAAAAGGATGTGAACGTTTCATGACTACGCTTTGGAACAATAACACAGACTTAACAAGTCTACCTTAACTACTGGTGCTACAACTACATGACGGCGAGTTTATCTTAATAAAAGTAAAATACCGTAAAACAATAAACCTACTCCTTGCACACACACACACACACAAAAAATGAGTAATTTAAGTAAGGCAAGTATTATTATATCATCACCATCATCGTCGTCACAAAAGGAAAGGACGACACGACGTCACGCTAGTAATATGTATTGGGGTTGTAACTAATTCCCATTTTTCAATCACGCTATACATGTATGCATATTATGATATGCCTATTTTTTTGCTGACTCAAATCTGTAATATTTTTTATGTCTGTATCTGATTACTTAATCAACTCATCTTCGAAATAATATATATACTGTATACTTATGTGCACTTATGTAGGTAGCACCTACATATAAACCAAAAAAATACAGTGCACGCAGTGGCAGTAGCTGTATTGCATAACAAACCGTTTAGCTTTAGTTACACATAAAAAAATAAATATTCAAGTTTGTACATTCCATCACTACATAAAATATTATGTAGATAGTATGTGATTCACTTACTACACTGTCCTGCATAATTATTCGTACATAAATAGGTACATAGCGTCATCATCATCATCATCAGTGTTTAAAGTACACCCGTGTTTTATTTGTAAAACACCCATGAACCCATGTTGGTGGTGTGGTGTGCGATACTGTGATGGTGTGAATGTCATGATGACTATTTAAACGTTTTCAAAGGGTTTTTAAAGGCCTGGCACTTCAAATTATGAGTAAAAAAATACGACAGTGATGGTGGTAATTACGTTGCGGGGGAGGATGATGTTGGTGATGGTGATCATCATGATGATAAACATAAATAATTTAACTTTTATTCATACACAGACACATTCCACATGCCTTACAATAGAGCATTTTATTTGCTTATTTTTGTGTATGGGACTTTGTTTTTCTTCTTCGTATGAGAACTTGGCAGAAAGGGACTCTCATCGAAAAAAATAAATTGTGCGCTAAGAACGTTGGGAAAATGAACGACCTATAAATTTTTTTTCTACTGTTATTATTATTCCTATCACTCTCTGTCTTAGTCGACACATTCCAATATACTTAAGACTTTAAGAACATGCGTGTATTATTCTTTGGATACACTTTAATCAAAAAAAATTAAGTATTAGAATTGTCGCTTTAGAGCTGATGGTGCATATAATGTGTAGTAGAAAAAATAATATTATACTTTGTTTGGAATAAAAGCGTTGCTACTCACATTGAGAAAATCCACAGAAAGGGTTTTTTCTTGTCTGCACTCATTCAAGTTGTTACTCGGATTGTTATTATGAGGTTAGTTGTAAGAAAAAAATATTGACTTTACTTTTAAAATGTCAAGGAAGAGTACAAGGAATAGAGTCGTCATTATCATGAATACATACATGCATGCATGCGTTTTCTAGATTAAGATTAAACTACACATTTTTATTTATTGTGTCAATGATTTCGACTACATGTGTCTTTTTTATGATTGTACAACATGTGTATCTAGCCTGGACGTGCCAATAGGGGACTAGTATTGATTGGCACTAGAGAAAACAAAGCAAAACAATCAATTGAGATTTAAGTAGATGGATTACCTAATTACTTTCATTGTGCTGCTAATAATTTGCCAATGAATCAGCAAAAATTTCAATTTGAAAAGAAACTACTCTGAACCACAACTAACTCTGCTTCCTACTTCTACAGTAGTATTATATTAATTTGTATTTTATCCTCTTTAATCCAAGTCAAGGTCTTCATTATTTATTCAATTGAAGGATTGAACAAGAAAATGGTTAGGATGGCAACAAGGTGTAAACAAGATAGATAGATACAAGAGAGGGGGGAAATCAATTAATTAGTTGACGTCATTATAATTCTTGTGGTTTTAACATTTGCTGCTGATGATGATGAAGATGATAATGTGTGTTTGCAGTAGAATAACTACTAAAGTATGTGCCCTCACCTTGCAAGCTGTCGCTTTAGTATTTCTTGACAAAAAACATGATATTATAAAGAATGAAGACCTACTTAATCCAAGTCAAGGTCTTCATTATTTATTCAATTGAAGGATTGAACAAGAAAATGGTTAGGATGGCAACAAGGTGTAAACAAGATAGATAGATACAAGAGGGGGGAAATCAATTAATTAGTTGACGTCATTATAATTCTTGTGGTTTTAACATTTGCTGCTGCTGATGATGATGATGATAATGTGTGTATGCAGTAGAATGACGACTAAAGTATGTGCCCTCACCTTGCAAGCTGTCGTTTTAGTATTTCTTGACAAAAAACATGATATTATAAAGAATGAAGACCTACTACACAAAGTGGCATGCCAAGTGTTAATCCAAATTTGAAGGGATACCAAATCTTGGTATCATCAGGGAATAAAAATAAACAAAATAATATGTAATGACAAAACATTATTTCACTTTGAAAAAATGTATTAGGCAATAAATTGATGAACAAGGTCGAGCTCTTTTCTCATCAATCTAAAGTCCTCTTCAAACAAAATCAACAACAAAAATCACACACGAAAAAATTAAGACTACTACAACAGCTTTCAAGGAAACAATGTAAACATTTAAGTACTTATGCACAGATATTTTTTTTACTCGGAATAAACAATCTACCTACTCATCATCATATGTATAATCACCATTATTATCATCGATAACCACTTTTTTTTTAAAGATGACTGACTACATACATAACTTATTAAGTACAAAAGTACAAGTATTTTTCATAAAAAAAGTACAAAAATTCTCTTTTTATTATGCAATTCATTGTTCATTTCAAAATTCACTTTTTTCTTCATCTTCTAAAGGCTTTTTAATCTGCCATGCCATCGGCAGCAGGTGCAGCCAGCAACAGCGACGGCAGTAGGATAATCACCACTTCATCACCACCGTCATATATTCCAGTTACGAAATTTTTTCATTTTTTTTTCAAAATCTTTTCATCCTTCTCCTCCTCTTTCTCATCGTCATCATCATCTCAAAATCAGACTATTTTTGCTGAAGAATAAGGAATAAACACTTTTTTCTTCTGCTTCTTCTTTTGAGTATTATTATGACAAGTCAAGTCAAGAAACATACTTGAAATACGCTTCGCTACATTTTTTTTCTAAGCATAAAATTTAACACACTTTTTGCTTCCCCTTTTGTCTCCTTTTTTTGCAGTCGTCATTTTGTGTATAATACGTAATTCCTCAAAAGAAAAGATTTCATGAATTTTCAACATTTTTACTGAATATAATTGATTTGGCCATACAATCATTCATTCCGAATAATAACTACACACACAAGTTTATGATGATGACGATTCATGATGAATGATGACGATGCACCCAAATTTACTTATTTTTGTAGGCTAGCGGCTACTACCCAATCAAAACCCAAAAGGGGAAAAAAATCATCAAGTTGTACCAATGAAAAAAGCATAGGTAATATGCATAAAAAGGACTTGAAAGATTATGTAAAGAATTATTTATTTACTTTTTTTTTGAAATTGTTCAATTCAAATTAGGTATGTATGTATTCATCTACACATGGACACAAAGTTTGGACATACGTATGTTTTGCATCATTGGGCAAGTTCATTTGCATTACTCCTCATTACAACGCAGGGTGCCATGGTTACGTACCACCATACCTAAGTATTTTGTGTAAATGTTTGATTCATTCAACAACAAAAATATATTGCAAAATACTAAATGCATACCAACCAAACTATAACATTGAAAAAAAACTGACTATGAATTTCTGATTCGAAGAAGTGTATTGACTAATTCGTGTGCACAAACACACATGCACACATGTACCTACAAAAAGGCCCCAAGATTGTCATAGTCTCGTTTGGTTTGATTATTAAATGTAAGGTGTGCAAAGAAAGGGAGATAGAGAGAGAGAGAGTGAGCTAGACACACATCGAAAAACGACTCATTAGCAATTTTTTTTTTAAATATTCCTTTTTTTACTTTGCCTTAACATTCCCTTTTGTTCCTACGCGCACCCTGCAACTGCGATAATATTGATCAGCATCATTACCATTCATACTCATAAGCATGCATGATTATATGCAGATGTGATGATGACGATGATGATGATGGCATGTTATTACATAACNATGGCATGTTATTACATAACAGCACTCACTAATGCCTACGTAACGCACGTACGTGCTGCTATATAATAAGCAAGTCTTCAATACATTTAAAGTAGTGACCTGAGAATTGCATTCGTATATACTTTTGGTCACCAGCGCAGCAGCCACCATTCACTGTCAACATTTTAATGTTGGCATCTCACACAACAATATCTCCGCATGAATGTCCATCTCACACCTGTTTGTTTTTTTTCTTTCGTTTTTACACAGGTGTGCTGGTGGTGGTGGTAGTAGTAGAAGTAGTAGTGTGTGATCTGTGATCTGCTATGATGATATATCTTTGCTAACGTACCGTCGCCGTCACTTGAGTTACCTATGGTGATGATGATACCTTAAGGGCACACACATTTCTACTCTACTGCAAAGTATAATGGTAGTAATAAATATGTTATTTAACGCTTTTTTGCATCTGGTCGCCTCTTGTTTTTCATGTTTTGTTGCTGCTGCTGCTGCTGCTAACATTACAACATTACATAATCCTAAAATAACTGACCATTTACTTTAGACCGTTTACAGACACAAGCATAAATGCTTGCGAGACAAAGCGGTGATGATGACAGCCTCGGGCACTAAAGTGCACACATAATAAAATCACACTTCTTCACATATGCATTTGCTGAGCGGAACTGATAAATGGTTGGGTCAGTCATACCACCGGCAAGTAAGAAAAAAAACATCTTATGCCATCACCTCATACAAAAAAATTAAAAGTGTGCCCTGCCCTCATGTAAAAAAGTATCTATTATATTGGCAATTTATAAAATAAAAGCGTCAGTTAATTACTATAACTGCTACACACAAGACAACTTGCAATTGTCCAGTTGGAGAAAAAAATCAAGATGTGATTAGATGCATTTTAAATTTTTCAATAATACAACTTAGCCGTTACATGATTGCACTTGCTGCTGTAGCCTAATATATTCTATTTATAAAATAAGGTGTGGCTAGAATAAAAATAATTGTCGATATTATGATGACATGACACATGACATACAACCTGCTGCTCCTGCTGCTGCTGACCAGATAGAGCGATGCTTTTTTGAAAGAAAAAAAACTGCGAGGAAGAAAGGTTTCTCAGATGCATTTATTTATTTTTGAAAGGGTCCTCATCTGTTTCTTTTGATATGGCTTGGCCATGACATGCTTATTTCACATGTTATTTAGTTATGTTTAACATGTTTTTTTTTTGAAAAATGTATTACGGTGACATGTTATTGAATATTGTATAAACTGAAAGGTGCTGTAAAATGTTGGTAGTAGTATTGTTCGGTAACCAATGCACAGACTGGTAATATTATGATCTGTTTATTCTCCATCCCTATATACCCCCTTCTATTATGCAATTGTACAATATTTAAAGTGTTTTTTTTATCATCATCATCATCCTTATATAACTGATACTACACAGGTCACTATGGTGATAAGAGACTTAAAAAATAATAGTTCTTCTGTTTAACAATTTTTAAAAATAAAATGTGTAAATGGATCACTAACAATAATTGGATTATTCCTGTTATTGTTTCTCTGCGTTTACTTCATTTGAAGGGACACCAACGTTTTTGTTCCGTTTTTTATTTCTTATCAAGAGAAAAATATATATATGAAGAGAGGTCTGTTGTTGTTCTTGCACAGTGACTTTTTTTAATGATAATAGCTGCACAATAATGAGTGGTTATACCAGTATCATTGATTCAAACTTGCATTAATTTTCAAGCTTTTTTTCCCTATAACATTTTTCCTGTTCGCCCATACATTTTGATTGTCAATTATTATTACCCTTCTGTTGTTGTTGTTGTTGTTGTATTTATTATTATGCAATAATATTATTTACTTCGTCAGACGGCGGTAGTCAGCACTTTTCCTGTTTACCATGCACGCATGTATGTATGTATGCATTTATATATTTTGACATAAACAAGACGGTGACAACACAATGGATGGTTGAAAGATATCACGAAGCATCATCGTCGTCCTCATCCGCACGAAATTGAAAGTGAAACGAAACATTTATAAATTTTGTAAATAGCGCTTTTTTGAAATTTTATCTCAAGGAAAGAAATTCTCGTGAAGGTCGACTATCTAACCACCTTCATCACCCATATCACCATCACCATCATCATCACTGCTTCCACGATAGTGGCAAGCAATATTTGTTTACTGAAATTATACCCTAATTATTACACAGGAAGATGCTCACAGAATAACATGATCGTTGAAAACTGTAAACATGTAATTATATGCTTTGGACACCCTGGAGTGAGGAGTGAACAAAACGGTGAGTTAAAAATATGATGATACATAAGTCACGCGTTTTAAATTTACTAAAATATAATCCCATGTAGGTTGTCTCAAGGAAACAGGCCTAATTACATATGTTTATATAATGACGATGATGCTAAGGGATTTAAGTGAGCATGTTAAACAGTGTAGCTGTAATTGATTGCAAAATAATAAATAAATAAAATGAAGAATGGATAATTGTTGTACATATATAATTGTGGTTACATGATTATGCAATACGCACATTCTGTTTTAAATCTACAAAATCATCATCGATGCTAATCAAGTGTGTGCTATTGTGTTTTTTTTCGCGACTAAAACTAAACATATCAATACTACTTGATTGTATTTTTTTTATCCTTCTATCTCCACCGGAAGGGTTAAGTACTTGTTGATTTGATGTCTACATATTATACTTTACTCAATACTCATTGGATGACACATAACGATATAAAGTAATTAAATCATTCTGGGACAGCGGAGCAGCATTCTAGATTAGTCAACATGAATCTCGTGCGTTAGCTCTCCTGTTTGAGGTTTCTTCAGCAATTAAAAGGGGCTAAATTGACTTACCACAATTAAATAACAAATAGACTTTGTTGCTCTTCTTGTCTTCCTTTTTTTTCGCTCAATTTTTCTTAATTACTCCCTGACGTTGGTATGCAGACAAACTCATATAAGACTACGTAATATTATTATTATTATTATTATATACCTATTCAATGGTTTTATGATAACCGGATAAAAAAAAAATACTTAAATGATTCTCAGAACAGAAACCTCACTAGGTTACTTGCTTATATATATTTTTTTTGGTCTTCCCACCTTATTTGCCTGATGCATGCAGTCAAATGAGAATTGATGAAAATTATTACTTTTTGGCTTTTTGCACTCGACTCCACTTACCGTCGTCGTCATCACCACCACCACAACCAAACTTGCATAATAATAGAAAATGCGTGTTGTTTTGTGTACGTACGGGATTATAAGTAGTATACAATCTGCATTACTGTATCTACCTACCTGAAGCTTTTTTAAAACAAGAAACATGCATGCATGCTGGTTTGACCACTACTAAATACATACAACTACCACTTCTGTTCTGTTGCACTGAATCGTATTATTATTATTATTAGTATGCACCACAAACTGGCAATTCATTGCTCGAGAAAAAAAAATCCTTTAAAAACAAAACACTCATCATGCACACAGCCCTCATATCAATACAAATAATAATATAATAATAATTATCCTATCTTATATCGTCACCCTCTCTTTGTTATATGCTCACATACAAAGTCAAAAGGTAAAGGGATTCTGAGAAGATAAAAAAAGGCGAAAGTGTGCTGCTCTTGAGATTTTGAATGGGACATGAGATTTTGTGTGTGTGTGACTCTACTAGGTATATACGATGCTGATGCTGATGACAACGAGATTCTCATTCTTCTGATCGCCTGTTAAACGATTCTTGAAGTCAAGGGACACTATATTTTTATTTAGTTCTTTGTTCATTTTTTGTTTAGTAAGACAGTGTATTTTTGAATGTTGAAAAATACAAAATGACTCAGATGTTCAGGAAAAGGGGAATTTTTCCGCCAAAAAAATAAATAATAAAACGCTAAAACTATCAAATTCAGAAGTAGTCTACATTCATTAAATTATAACACGTGCAAATAAAATTGTAATGATGACGACAATTGTATTAGTAAAGGTTAAGCGTTGTTGGTCACAAGGCGTAAAAATAGTGCAAACGCCTCCTCACCCACGCACAACAAAATCCTAGTCTTAAAATAAGTATAAAAAATAACACATAGTAGTAGTCAGTAGTAGCAGCACAAAATTGGTTTACTCATGACATGCCACATAAAATAAGAAATTCGTCAGTTTAAAAAAAAACTTGTAATATTATTTTGGTTACGCAGCAATTCCCATCATCATCATCATCATCATCAAACATTACTTATCTTACTCTACTGACATTATGCCACACACAAACACATCAGAACAGGACAACCAAAAAAAACAAAAGTAAATCTCTACTTTTTTGTTGCATCCTGCTAAATTCATTTTTTAAATTGAGTAAAAAAATACAACATACTACAACAACATGCAATATATATTTAATACTGCAATAAGATTAGTCAGTCTACTTTTTCTTTCAAGAATTGATAAAAAAAACTCCGTTGCTTTACACTAATCTTATTTTAAGTAGTTAAAAATATTTATCTTATTGTCCACTTTTAATGTGTGCGAGCTGTGTGTGAGCCTCTGGCAATTAATCAGACAAACGTTTTTTTTTTACTTTGTTGTTGTTATTCATATATGTGTGTGTGTGTGTGTGCAAAACCATTAAAAGAATGATGGCTCATTTATTAATTTATTGTAGAGGTGTGTGTACCTTTTCTACGTAAAAACTGATCTATATCCGAATATGCGATGTAATGTATAATAATGTATGATATTGTGACAGCAGCAGCAGTAGTGCAATAAAAAATGTTACGTCAGACTTTAAGGTTTTAAATCTAGGCCTTACTCACAGGAAGTAGGAAGCTTTTTTTATTTTGACGTTTACGTGGTGGTAGTTGTTGTTGTGCAGGTATGCCATAAAGTTAAACAGCAAACTCACAACAACGAGTTTATATAGGAACCTAAGTTGGCTTGATCAGGAACAAAGGAAGTAGAATCAAGTACGCATGGCAATGCTGCTTAATAAATGTAATAATAAAAATAATAGTAGTAAAGTATGTATGTATATTGGTTGTAGTAGTAGTAGAAGAGAAGCAAACTGAACTGAAATTATGATTGTTATTATTATCATCATTATTTATGGTATTAAATCATTTATTATTATTGTCTTATAATCCTGAAACTCAAACAAAAACTCGCTTTTTACGACTGGTATCCTAGATAATATGAAGCAGTTGTCATGGCAAAAAAAAAAGATTTTTTGTTTATGAATGAAGAGATTGAAGCTGGTTGGCTTACTATGTAATAATATACATATATATTTTTATGTTGTTTGTAAGTAAAATCCGATTGGGATCGGAATAATAATGGACAAGGAAATGCTAGTATGCAATTTTGTAAACAACAACACGCGGAACGTTAAATGGGACGAGGAATGTGAAGCGTGGGTGAAATTATTAATTTTATGGTTTTTCCAGTATTTTCACTTTTCAACTGACTGAAACAATTATTCCTATAATAATTTAACATGACTTTGGAACTCGAAGTTTAAAAAATACATATTACAAAATCAAATGGATTTATTCCTATTAAAATACGGGGTAATAATGAATACCCTTGCAAAAAAAACAAGGAAAGCAAGCATCCTGAAATATAAAAAAAAGATATGAAATTGTACTTACGGATGGCGTTTTATCTTCAGATGACTTGGCTGTCGTGGAGTCCTCTGGAACTGGGAGAGCATTGCTAAGGGCAATGCAAACAGCAAAGGCAATGGCTACCACTGACGGCTTCATTCTGTCTATTGTAATAGGAAAATAACGTTTTCGTTTATAAATGTATATAATTTTCAACTCTTTCACTTTGTAATGTTTGTCCACACGAAACAAAAAAATCAAATCAAGTCCCACAAAAATTTTGTGCTGAATATCAAATTCAAATACAGTCAATTTATAACCTGGAAACAAGTCAGTCAATCAAACTCACAAGAACATAAAACCAAATCGAGGGTAATACGTAATTATAGCTGGACTTTTGACCAATGATATATATTTATTGCCTCTAGGTTTTTAATATTAAATTACGAAAAATATTCAATTTGTAAAAAAAGAGGGAAATAATAAAACAATGCTTTTTAAAACTTTAATAAATCAAATCACATATTATTTTACTATTTTTAATGTTTTTTTTCTTCACAAACTCATCTTCAATCTCTGAGTTGCCCGATTAATGAAAAAAATAAAAGATTTAAAAGGATACTTGATCATCACACCAAAACCACTTGCGCCTCAACAACGACAACAACAACAACAACGACACATGTAAGTTGCACCCTCGACAATGCAGTTCTGACAGAATACTAATAACATTATTATTATTCCTCATTTCTGTTCAAAGCAATTAGCACTGCAGAGAGTAACGCTTTTGCAAAACGACTACTACACATCACTCACTCATTATTATTATACAACTCTGTTTCATATAATCATACTAAAATATACGTGCTATGTAGGCATAGGGTAGGCTCAATAATAAATACGTACATTATGGACCCAAATGGCCATACAATATTACTCAAAGGGTTAAATATAATATTTGATATTTCATGCTACCTTTAACTCTTTAAGATGTTACAGAAGAACTATGGTTTTTCTTTCTGCTCAACCCTTTTTTTCTTGTATCATGCATCATACATACATGCATATATGCTCAAATCAAATGCTATTGCAATAATATATTTATAATCTTTGTATATACCTAAACTACTTGGTATATTATTTTTCCTTATTTTTTTTGGTATTTATTTGGTTCATATCGCGTAATTATTGCCTAATTAATACGCACATGCACATATTATACGCAGATATTACATTACGACTAATACGACGATAAATATGATACAAATATAAAAAATACCAGAAATTTTTTTTTTTAGGAAATTCCACAAGAGCACACATTATATATATTTCCATATACATATATGCACACACATAACATTATGTAGGTATATGTATGTTTGCATATGTACTTGTTCCTTTCTTACGAGAAAGAGTATAGAAACAATGGGATTTTGTGTACTAAAAATGGCCAAACAAATTGGCTCCACTCCACTACTCCATAACAATTTGCACACAATTTTTGCAACCGCCACTGCCGCCGCCGCCGCCATACCACATCACATTACTATATATCTACAAGTAGTACTAGTAGTTGTAGTAGTAGCAATAATAATACAATACTTGGTATTATATAATACCTTTTTTGCAACTACCTACCACCTCAGAGATCACTCAAGCTCATCAAGACAATATAATAGTACGCTAAATTATTATTATTATGATATAAATTTTTACATCATCTTACTAAATTTATACACTGTCGTCATATTATACAAAGATATATAAATATATATATATATATATGCATATATGATAGATAGACAGACAGTGAGGTAGGTAGTATTTATTTTATTTTATTTTTTGGAGTGGAGAATATTTCCGCTCATTGCCTAACCTAATGTTATATAATAGTAATGCAAGTTTAAACTGAATTTTATTATTTTACTGCTGTTGATGATGATGAGAACGGTATAGCAAAGTTTGTACATACATGTATATTTTTTATTGTTATGATATTACTCACTCCAAAGAGCACATACACACTCTCGGCGTCTGGCTTGCTTTGTCTTGCTGTACCTACTACTACTTGCATATCTATTAAAAAAAACATTCAAGCAGATAATATAATATGACAAGATGACCAACAAAAAAAGTGGAATTGCAGTAATCTATATATTTTTTTAGGATCTTGTCTTATGTTTTATGTTTAGCACTAATTCTGAAAGTATTAGTGTTGCTTGTTAAAGTTTGCTGACTTATGATGATGATGATGACGCCGCCGCTGCCGCCGTCACTCATTTTCCGCGTATGATTTAACAAGTCTGACCACGTCGTCATAAAACTACACTTTGTAATAAGCATGTGCCAAGAATAAAAACTAATACTGATATAATTAAATATATATTTTTTTGTGTATTTATCACAATAACTTGGAGCAAAGTGGGATATTATCTGTATTTGGTTAAAACGTTACTCTTATTTATCTTTGTTTTAGTTTTTGTTAAGACTTAGATAAGACGATATTATTACTGTGATGATGAGTGAATGAAACGGAAATTTGATGTGATCTGATTTGTCTCACACTTTCTTCCATGTGTCGTCATGATACATTGCACTGATTGACAGCTCACTTACATATCATCATTCAGCATATAAGAAAACATAGTTTATCTCCACGTCTAAAAAAATAATTATCATTTTTTATAGAATCAAAACCCCTTTCGTTATGCTTCTTCAACCGTG
>JAHZNC010005348.1:0-11279 GCA_027744095.1 Zhuqinia jingwanae | reverse complement strand
AGATGCACACACATCCATTCCCTGTACTGTTGACGATGATGATGATGATAATAAATACTATTATTATTATTATTGCACTTATAAAGAATGGACTTTTTCCTTCATAATGATAATGGGTCATGTCATGTTTGTCGAAAGACATGAGCACATAAGATATAATATGTATATATAAATATATGTACACACAATAATTATTATTACAGGTTTCACTATAAAATTTATAATCCAGATCACTCACATCAGGAGAGAGAAAAAAAAATGATGAATGAGAAATGAATATTGGCACCTGTGGCAAAAAAAAGTTCATACACAACACAAGAAATACATACATGCCATCAACTTGTGTGCAAGGGAAATGACCCTTTTGCTCACACTTTTATATAGGCAGTATTCACCGTACCTTTTGAACTCGCTAATAATAAGAAACAATTTATTCTTATAATATATCCATTATACACAAATAGGTACCTCTATATTTATTTATCTTTTATACAATTTTGAATTAATTTCTTATTTCTTCCTTTGTGGCATTTCACAAAAGAAAAAAAAACAATAGATGTAAGTATGATGATAATTTCATAGTATGACAAATTGTTGTTATTAATGTTTCATTTTATTGCTTTTAGGTGTTGGGAATTTAAATTAATGGCCTGTTCCAACAGTCAATTCTAATTAATTTGAAAATAACTAAGAATTAATTTTGTCTTTCGATTTATACTATAAAAAACGGGCAAAAAACAGTCAACGTTTTTTCTCTCAATTTAGTATATATATTTACGACATATTGTAATCGCTTTTACATGTAAAACTATATCCATTAAATATTATAATATTTAAAGAAGAAGAAGAAGAAAAAAGCTGTTATTCATACCCACTAAAAAACCTTCCTCTTGACAGATATCATTATTTTGAGTTATTACCTTTTTTAAGTTTTTTTTTTCTTGCAAGAAAAAGTCGGTGTGGCTACTCATAATATGCTGTGAAGGTAATAATTAGATCCAGTTTATCAGAAAAAATTCGCTCACACATGACAGCCCCGCAAATGCTACCACCACACAGAAAAATAATAGACTTTGAGATTACTTTGGTCATTTCATTTTAAAAGCCTCTCAATAATACAAGCCAGAGCCGCATTTCTATGCATTCTTTATTAGAATACGATCAGCAAAGCAGAAAGAGAGAGAGAGAGAGAGAGATGGACATTGAAAATATTTTGTAAATTTTTGTAGAGAGAAATATTTATTTGCGAATGATTTATTTATCCTTTGTAATCTAAATTGTGAGTAATCTATTTTCATTATTTTTTCTCGGTCTCTCTTTTTAATATTTACACAATGTTACGGGTGTGCATACCAGAGAAAGTCTATATACTACACACACCTATAAAGTTTTTTTGTTTTTAAAGTTTTTAATTTTTTTTTGCAACTGATGTATTTTTTCAGTTTTTTGCTAAATGTTAATGATATACACACAAATTTCCCTGAGGATATTCTCACACAACAAAAGAGACGCGGAGGTAGGCGATATTATGTAGGCGTATCTCACAAACACACATTATGCATGAAACACGTTACGTTTACATGCTTACCACACAGTATTCCATTTCCACCTACCGCCACCACCACGACTACTACTACTACTGCATTCATGATAAATATATGATAATGTATCTAAAAGAAGACACGCACGAGATGAAGTGATAAGAAATTCAACAATATCAATTAGCAGATAAAAAAAGGATTGTGATACAATAATAAACAAGAAAATAACAGGGAAAATATATATTAACAAATATATCAAAAGAAAAGGAAGGCAAAAAGAAATAAAATAAAATTATGCTCTCTTTCTCTCTCTCTCTCTGCTACGCTGACTTGACTTATCTTCATTGACCGCTTGAAAAATTATGCTAATACAATAAAAAAATAAAATTTAATAATAACATATTGCGCTCATAAATGGAATGGTAAAAGGAAGAGGAATGGGTTGGTTTTTCTACTTATGTACATATATATATGTATTATTGCTCTCTCCACCGCTGCTGCTTAATATTAATTTTATGATAATATGGGTTGGCTTTTGATTGTTGTTGGTGTGCAGTGCACAAAAAGACATAATAGATAATCTACAAACTTATCCCCATTTAGAATTACACCTGGACCATTTAGATCAAACTGTGAGTGAATTAGATCCAGATCTTGGATATTGATAGCGGAAGAATCGTAGTTATGTATGTGTAATAAAAATTTATCTTTTATTTCATTTCGTTTTTTTTTCTATATATTTTTTCTCTACTTCTGTCACATATTCTGTGTATAATAATAATATTATCTCGTTCATCCTTTTTGTACCGGTTGGGATGATGGGATTAAGATCCTCTACTACTGTGGAAAAAAATATATTAATTTCTCAACTTTCGACCTCGAGCTCTAGGCTCCCGTTGCTTTATTGAGCGGAGCGATTTATTGCCCTTGTCGGCTTGCTCAGTGTTAATTTCTACACAGTCAGCAGCGTCATATGAGACTATAAGATAAATACAACAAAAAAATAGTTTGAAAAAGAAAGGTATACTTTATATACATAAATCAAGCTAGATCGTAATACAAGTGTAGTATTACGTTAAGAACCCTATCTAAAGTTAAAGTGCTTCCTATATTTTCCTAATTTTCTACCACACAGTAGGAATGACTTCCCGTTTGAATTAAAACAAAAAATAAATATTATTGTACAAAGGAACTTAAACCTGAAATAAATTTGTTGATCTACTTGTATTATATTTACATCATACTTAAAAAACCTGTAACACTTTAAAAGTTTCATAGTGAACCAAAATCTACTAATGTCGTTTTAGTATTTGTAGTAATATAACTAGAAGCTATAGTCATTTCAACTTCCTCAATAAATGTATGTAATCATATCATATAACGCAATGGTAGGTATATATACGAGGCTATTTACCTAGTAGTAGAAAGATAAGCGTATCCACAACAGAGATAACGTGGACAATAAGCCTTACATATTTTATGTACAATCATGCGCCCAGTGTTTTAAATGTTGACGCGACTATACTGACGACTCTATGCCGTTAAAGGCAAGTTTAGCCCATAAACTATTCCAAGAATGAGTTTGCTGATGGCAAATTATTCTTTAGATTGCTACTTGATGCCTTATGGCCTAAAAAAATTTCAAGATAATATCAACAGAAGAAAAAAAAGAAAAATTCTAATTATCTTTGGTGAGAAGTTGGTGAAAATGAGTCAACTTACAAAAAAAAATTATAATATTATTATTTCGTCTAAACTGTAGAGACACCACCAGTTATTTCCAGTATAATCTGTATACATGCATTGTATAGGTATACGTAAGTAATATGCCATTTTGTTCCAAATGAGCATAGTACAAATATGTTCATTCAACTAAACGAAATAAAACGTATGCATGTGCCTGCCTGCCTGCTTTATTACGAGCAATTAGACAAAACGAGTAAAACGTAGGGAGGGATTCACGTACTTTACTTTGAATCAAGTTAGAAAATGGGTATATAGAAGGTATAAAAAAATGGGGTATGTATTATGCAGCTCACAACTCTCATCCAAAAACATCCAATATTTGGTGTGTGCGTGCTAAAACTTGGCAAAAAATCTTGACTTTCAATCCTGAATATATATGGGAGCATTAAACAAAGAAAAATATAATAATAATAAGTGTGACTGTGACTGCGACGACAGGAGTACAATAACAGCATCACCAGCAAAGCGCACACACTACAATCCTTTTTAATATCCTACTTTTTTAGGGGAGGTTTTGGAGGTAAAAACGGCAGTGGTGGTGCTGCTGGTGGTGTTGAAAGTTGGGCTAATACAATAACAATTTCCAAAATGTGGATAATTTTTCGCTTAAATGGATATTACCTTCAATTCAACCAACCAAATAACCATATTCACTGACTCTCTTGAGAGACAAAATAAATGCGGACTCAAAAAAATTTGTAGTTAAATACTAAATACCTAAAAGCTCAAAAAATATGTTTTTCGTCTTTTTTTCATAATTTTTACCAATCTGCATGCATATAGCAGTGAGTTTTATATGGCGAAGTTTGCTCAGGAATGATTACTTTTTTCTTTTCTTTTTTTTTAAATATGGTGGCTGCATTTTTGTATGTTTTTGGTGTATAATAAAAATTCCGAATAATAAATATAATCCTTCCTAGAAACTTAACGTTGGGCGTAGGTAATGTAGACTCTTTTCATTGGAATAAAATGAGATACAGTAAGCAAAAGAGCCCAGCAACTATTGCGTTCAAGTTTTGTTTGTTAATACTCATCATGTAGGTAATTGGTCTATAAGATAAAGATTTTACACTTTAAAGTTTATGAGGATAATTATTTATAGAGGAAATCTGTGGAGGAAACTACTATACAACCTATTTACTTTATTACATCCTTGGATCTTATACAAAGCGCCGTGTGGCTACTGACTTTATGTTTATACGATACCCGGAGGAGCAGATAAGGAGGATGAATGACCATCAAAGGAATCATGTCATCCCGATTCACATACAAAAATGTATAATAGCTAGTTTTAATGTCATAAACTATTACCACTGCTGCTGTATATAAATGCTTGCCATTTTATATATTATTACTTCTCTGCTATCATTTTCGCTTCATAATATTTTCCTGTAGAAAGCCTATTTTTTTCGCAAGGTAAATGAATTTATTATTTATGTATTTTGTAAATAATATACCTACACTATAAAATATTTTTTTTAATGTAAGTACAAAGTAGCGGTAATAATGGTAGCAGCTACCGGTTATTAGTACTAATATTTTAATTCTTTTAGCAGTTTATAGACGTACATGGGTACTATTAGCAGGGAGATACCTGGGGGCTGGCTAAATGGACACATTTCAACTTGTGAACAATTTGCATGCAAACACTCTTACACTCATTGTGTGTGTGTGTAGTTAGTAGTATTAGTACCACACGTTGTTGTACAACGACCGACTCGTGTAGTGGGTAAAACCCGTGAGAAGTAGCCACTCGGCCACACAAATCTCGATGAAATATGAGCCCATTACTTTAATAGGAATGTC
Organism: Zhuqinia jingwanae; assembly: GCA_027744095.1. Taxonomy (NCBI): domain Eukaryota; kingdom Metazoa; phylum Arthropoda; class Collembola; order Entomobryomorpha; family Paronellidae; genus Zhuqinia; species Zhuqinia jingwanae. The sequence continues at coordinate 6,186 of JAHZNC010005348.1, read as the reverse complement.
ACCTGTGTGCATGTGAGAGAGAGAGAGAGAGAGAGGAGGAGAAAACCTGTGTAATTATAACTGCCAAATGTGTACTAGTGCCTGTTAATTTTTTTTCACGAGAGGATAAAGATGATGATGAATGCAGTGGTAATGGGACTAGCGTACACCGTCCATTGGTCAATAATGGATTATATAAATCAAAAGTACAAATTGTTTTCAAAAACTTAGATAATACTTTGCATCAAGAGTTCATGCCAACACATATACATACATACAAGAATTTAAAAATAATAATAAATGTTATAACTTCAAAAACCAAAAGTTTCATATAATATGCTAATATGTTTTTTAAGGAAATTACCTGAAATCGCTACTGGATTTGCGCAGAGGAACATTAAACTTGTAGATAATGAGCATGGTCATTTTGCTTGTAATCTACGATTACTCTTTCAAGACATATACATGGGCATATAAGATAAATAAGATGAAAACAAGTAGTAGTAATATTTATTCGTGTAGAGTGGAATACAAAAACATTTTCTTAGCTTACGAGATGAATATCCATTTCAAAAAACGTCTTCAAAGAAAAGAACAGCCGACTTCACCGTAAAATAGCGTTGAAACAAGGGCCCTCACAGGAAAACAACACATTGAGTCATGTTACACGTGGGCCCTTCATCTCTGCGACTTTTTTTTTCTTCAGCTCAACCTCTCAGAGACCTGTCTTCATTCAACAAAAACTTCATCGCATTAAAAAATCATCTACTGTCGTTGTAGAATGTTATATACCTATACGCAGTTCAAGTAGTATTGTATATAGACTACCTACACACACACACACACACACACACACACACAGAGAATATAGTAAACGAGAGGAAGAAGAAAGAAAGAAAAAAAAGTAAATTCAAGTAGCTCATCTCAACTCATCTGAATTCAGATCTTGAAGTTGACTCGTTCCTTAGTGTATGTACGTTGTAATAATAATAATAACAATAATCATCATCATCTTACGAACACTAGATTGATATCCATCCATAATATGGAGATTACAGTGCTTATCCATGTATGTATGTATATACAGTTGATATACTTGTGGATAGCAGATATGCATACCTACAGAATATATGTACATACGTTCGTACATGTAAAAGCTTTTTTCTGTGTAGATAGACCTAGTCTTCTATATTAAACCTAATGTCAAAGGATGAGGTAACACAAGAGAGAAAAAAACACAAGGGCAAAAAAGGCCAAAGGAATCTTTTTTCAGACATCATCTTTTTTATAGGGCATCAAATACTCTCTAGAGCAATAGGACAAGAAGATATTCAAAGATAAAAAATATATGCATGTACATATTTATGTAGGTATATAATACAGATATACAGACCATCACCTTAAGATAAAGTATACAAACTCAAAGGAAACTATGATATTATTATAAAACTTCAACCCTATCTCTCTCTCTTCTTTTCTCAAACGAAATATTTTGAACTCAAAAGAAATAATCTTTAAAAAAAGAAAATAGTTATTTTTTCTGGAATCGAAGCTGAAACGAAGCATTACATGAAAATCATTATTATTATTATTCACAGAGTACACAATTCCAAACAACATTTTGTTATATGCATGCAAAACTTTTGTTGAAATTTTCTTCTTTGGTTTACAGAAGGAAAATAACCAACATTATTATTATTGTTGTATTTTATCACAGTTCCATTTGATTTCTTCCTATTTCCATCTACCTTTGATGGAAGTTGTTGTAATATTTTCGATAGGATGGATATGATATTACGTTTTTTTGATACGTGCACAAGTCTTGACATTAAAGAAACAGCCAAGCTTATACTGTGTTTTGCATACAAAAGCAAAGAGAGAGAGAGAGAGAGAAAGAAAACTGTCTTTTTGTTTTTGTACTTTGTACACGTTTGATAAGGTACAGCAAAATAAGATGCCAATAATAATAATGGTGGATGTATGTGACCAAGGTGGGGAATGTCGTAACCCGAAACCCATTGATTTCTTAAAGAGAGCATGTGGTTCCAGGAAGGGAACATCATGTGGGATCTGACCTGCTGCTGCTGCTGATGTGATTGTAATGCTGTGTTGTTGTCCCGTGTCCTGTCCTCTTACCCTATTATAAAAAACAACCCTTTTTTTCTGTTGGTCCCTGACAAAGAATTGAAACAAGTTTAGAATTCAAAATAGGGTTCAAATTTTCTTATACTTCTTCTTGCTACTGTCTCTCAACAAAAAAGGCCTTGAGGATAAGACCCGTGCGATCTCATCATAAAAGTTCGTGTAGCTATATCACATTTTCCACTAAAAGCATAATAGTATATTTGGAAACATTAAAAAAAGAAAAGCTCATTTTTATTTCCTTGAAATAGAAAACATGAAAAAAAGTTAAATGCAAGAAGACAACATGAAAACAGAAGAAAAAAAAACATTTTCTAATTCCCTCCGCATGTACTAATATATGTATTACATAGAAATTTGTATATATGTACATTTAAATCTAACTGACATATTTTTTTTTGTCTTCTGATCTCTCGAGATCAAGGGAAAAAAGGGGAAAAGACAATTGATATTATTACATGTTTCATTGCTACTTGAAATGATAGTGTATGTGTAACAGAAAATAAGATGCAAATAAGGAGGAGACGGGAAATAATATGCTTGTCTTTTTTCCTTTTTCTTTCAATCTCTCTTTTTTCTGTGTTATTTTTTTCTCTCTCAGTAAATTTGGTGGAGATATCGACGAGCCACGTTTCGACGTTATGTTGGTAATTTGTCCAGAAGCTAGTTTTTTCGTGCTCAAATCATGATGATGATAGTAGTGATCATCATTATCATCATCATTCTCAACAATCATGCATAACATCATCATACTTATATGATCTTATGTTCTATGTGTATTAAATAGAAAGAAAATGTGTTTACGAACATGACTTTTTGGAAGGAGAAAAAGAGGCAGACACACAATCTTATATTTTTTCGTTGAGGGACGTGTTCTGGATTGCACAGGTACATTCTGGTTTCATTTCATCATCAACATCATCATCGTCCATATTATCGTCACAGAAAAAACACATTTGGGGTTAGTCTAGCGTAACATATCACTATCTCAACAACAAAACTGAACACAAAAAAACAGATCAAATCTTCCGTTATAAAAAAATCCAATCTCTGCTTCTGCATTGAGTATTGAACCAAGAGTCAAAAGACTCTTTTTTTCGCACTAGATTTAAAAAATAATAATATGGAATGCCTTCACGCGTTATAAACTCAACATATTGAAAGCAAATTGTAATAGTTTTTTAGTATTCCCAAAAGACCGCTTTTTTTCTCTCGGATCAGTTGTAAAAGTACAAATTATTTTTCTTTAAAAAAAATGTACATACTATTATTATTTTCTATTATTAAAATGAGCTTGATTTTTTGGGGTGGAGATCACAAAAGGAAAGCGGAATTCACACTTTGAAGAACGTGCTAAGAATAGGACGCTCATTATATACCTACATACCTAATTGCTGTTTAAAAACTTGCTCTGATCTCATTTTGCCCCAAACATATACACTTTGATATAAAAATACGAATACTGCTCACAATCAAACACTTGCACCCCAACAATGACAATAAAAGGGAAGAAAAGGGTAGCATATTCAACCAATGAAAGTTTTGCAGCAGTGAACGGAAGAGTGCGGATTTAATCAGTTACGGTTCTTGAAATTATTCAAATGAACAGAATAATAGAATCATTAAAAGTGTCCAATTATCCCAACATTTACCTCATTAACGTTATAATTTACGTTTCTCCTGACGCTTCTCAAGATGATCAATAAGATACATAAGCATTTATCCACTCAACAACTCATTCTTATTTTTTTATGTTTGAAGTTTAATGCTTCCAATATTTTCTCAAAGATTTTGATCTCTGTTCTCTTCAGGTAGCCATAATACCTACATACTTTATATCTTTCTTTTGTTTTTAGTATTTTACATTTTATCCTCCTTGCCCGGTAGTGTATATAATAATAGTACTCCATTAAGAACTTATATTCAGAACTATTACAGATATAAGCCCGCTTAAAAAACAATATATCCACTGTGGATATTACTATACTAACTTTTTTTTATTGTTCAATTAACGATTGTATACACATATATCGTGTCTATCCATTTAATTAAATTAATGCATACATAAATACCATTTTTGTTGCTTCTCTTTCCGGTTGTGTTTTTTTTTCGCGTTGTGCATATGCATTTGTACAATAATGCATTGTTATACAAACATGTCTGCTGCTGTTACCACTCTGCAAGACCAATTATCGAAACCACGCAAAAAGAAAAAAAAGCAAAGGTATGAGACATTAAGGAGGAATAGTAATTTCGACTGTAAAATGATAACTAACTTTAGTACAAGACTTACATCCTGCTCATCCTCTCCGCTGCACTTTCAACAAGCTCATTGCCAACACCACCACCAACCAACCAATACTATATGCTTTACTCAAGTTTTGACTATTTCTTTTCTGACCATTCTACAAAACTAACCACCAACACAACAACAGCATCATCCATCCGCCGCAGCAGCAGCGTCAGCAGTATATAGGAGTCCTTTTGGATTTCACCCCCACCACCAACATCAGACCACAAGCATAACAATATGTGTCTGATCACTACTTAACATCTTGTCTACACATGTAAGAAACAAGGTAGCCTACACACACGCAGTTGTTGTTGTTGCTCTGACTCTGTGTGTGCCTGTGCCCTTTTGCTTACTTTTTTTTATTGTTCATCTTTCAGCTGGAACTGCACTGTAATTTACATTGTTTTTTTTTTTCAAAACAAGACCAGCGCAGCATTAGAGCTTGCGGACTTTCATTTCATGAAAATAAAGGCGAAAGCTTCATCAATAACACGGCATCATCATCATCATCATCATTTTAGCTTGATGATATGCATATATGCAATCAACAACCTCCTCTGTTGTTATTGTTGTTGCATATATCTCGCATCATCATATTATCATCACAGTAGTAGTATCATGGTTTAATTCTTTCCTCGAATGAGTTGATATTATGCTATTATTATAACTCATCATGATGAATATTATTATAGAGTTGATGATGATGATGATGATGATGATGAGGCGCAGACCAGACCAGGTTAGGCAAGCTGAGAACTTGAAAAAGGAAGGATGCAGTATTTATTTATTTATTTATTTTCCTTTTTTTTCTTGTCTCCATTTTTTAAGTACTGGTGTGGTGATGATAGTGGAGGTAGTAGTGGCCACCGGTTCACGGTCCATTCAACACCTGCCCACATCTTGATTCTTGATCCGCTTCTCTTCTTACGTCTTGTACGCTGTTTATACAAATGCTTGTATTAGTATTCACATTTTTTAAAAACTTTATGCAGTCGTATGTATGTAAACATTGGCATATGATATTAGTTTGGATAAGTTCCTTTTCAACATGAGTCGTTTAGTTATGAGCTTCTGGTGGTGGAAAAGTTTTTGGAAGAAAATGCGTGAAAAGTGGGCAACTTTTAAAGCATCGTTTATTATTATTACGATCATATCGTATTTCGTTTTTGAAATAATTTATTATTATTAAAAGTAAATGCAAATGATGGCAAAAGAGGGTATAAACTATATAGTAGCTTGGATGAGTTGAGTTTTAAGTACACAAATATAACACTTTTATGACATTTGATATGAAACTTTGATGGTCTGGCTCATCAACTCAAGTCCGTCATTTTCAGTTATTACTTTTTATTTTCCTACTTTTTGACCTTTTTTGGAATACAGTTTTTTTTATAGGATATGGACAAATGATGACCTGCTGCTGCGCTGTGTAAGTTTTGTTATAAAATGGACAATTGTATGTGTACACTGAGCACAGTTTTAAATTGGCATTCGTATCTCTGGTCGGTCAAAACTGCTCGAATTTTAGAAGCAATGAAAACGAATACTGGTCCATGATGGATGCAATAAAAACGACAATAAAACATTAATATTTTAACAATATTAGAGCTTGATGAGCGCATTTATAGGCTTCATAAAAATTATTGGACAATTCACAACTGCTACTCTCTGTCGGTCAAAATGCGTTTCAGTTTTAGGAAGGATAAAACGATTTTTTTAACCTTGTGCCTTGTACTGGCATTTCATTACACGAGTTTTACGGATGCCTCCAG
>JAHZNC010005347.1:0-11734 GCA_027744095.1 Zhuqinia jingwanae | reverse complement strand
CTGAAATTATTAAAATGCTGCTCAATTAAGAACAAAAAAGCACACGAATTTATTTGGATTCTATCCACATTTTTGCAATTTAATTAGAGCTCTTCTAGAAATAATGCCCCATGACCGCATATTTAAAAGTGCCCAGCGTTCCCTTGCAAGGCCTTGATGTTACTGATTAGTGATGACTCGTGTTTAACATAGAACATCAGCTCTATGGCGTTCGTGTTCATATATGAACCCAATTTTCCAAAAAAAAATAGTGGTGAAGTTAAAATTAACTTTTTTAAACTCTAATTTCCCAGAAAATGAAGCACCTACCTCTAGAGGGTTTACGAATATTTACACTCTTTTTACATGTTCTACATTTTCGAAAAATATTTTGTATTTTAAATTGATTTTGTGAAATGATTGTATTTTCTATCAAGTTTTGAACTATATCTCAGGCTAAATCATCATCGTATGAAGTCAGATAAACGTATAGCTGAAATATCTTTACAAATTATCTTCAAATTATCTTAACGAAATATAAAATTAGTATAAAATGTATATGGATAGGCTTAAGAGGAATGAGAACCTACCAGCCTATCTTTGTAGTTTTTATAATCCGGAATATTACAACAATAATGTAACATTATCAAAATTCGAGTTAAAGAAAGGCCGTACAAATCCTTCTCACGTTATTTCGTCAAGTATAATTTCAAGGAGAAATGCTACAATTCATTTCCACAAATCCTTGGGAATTGAGCACTATTCGATTTTCCGTTGGAAATTGACCTTGCTCCTAATTGTCTATAAATATACGTGTGAACATATGTAAATCGTCTTCGAAAATGGGTTGGGTTTGTAGATCTACAATTTTGTAAACGTCTGTAACAAACTTATAAATTATTTTAACCTTGTTACAAAGCCAGGAAATTGCTTCAAAATTTTTGCAGAAAGAACATTTGTAGAGTTACGTATGAGAGATTATGTACCTCAGTGCCCTCTAACTTAAACCTCTACTATATTTTAATGTATTTTACGCGTATGGAGTTATATTCTCGGGATTAGACAAACTCAATAACAAATTGACAGCAATAACAAGTATTTTCCGTTCCGTGTTTATTATTATTCTCATCGAAAAGTAAAATACACGAACTTATGAAGCAATTAAACACACTTCAGCTTATATTCTACCATCAAATACCGTTAAAATATGAGCGACAATCATTATGATATCTCACAGTTCTGTTTTAACTGTAGAATTGCAGCATCTTGTAAACTTTCTATTAAATACTCAAATTATTTCCTCCTTACAGCTTGTTCCTGTTGTTCCGGAATCTGGGATGCCACTTGACGTTCCGGTATCGTATGGAATTCAACAAGCCCAGCAGCAACCCATGGATATTGGCATGCTCCTAAATTATTTGATTTCCAGGCACTATGCATCAGGTAATCGGGCCAGATTGGTTAACGATATGGACAGCGCAAGGAATGAGTTGACTCGGAAGAGGTCCTCTTATTCTCGCTACTGTGCGTTCAATGCTGTTTCCTGTTTTGGAAGGAAAAAGTAAGCAGACAAAAACTAAGAACGCATTCCACCAATCAGCATCATGAACAACAACGGCAAGTAAATAAGAATGGAAGATTTGTTAAAATTGCAATTTGCACCACGAATTAATATTATTGTCCGAGTCATCATCATCTTCATAAATATTACGGATGTTAACCAGAGTGTAATATGTAATATTTGTAGTGGAAAAAACATATATAATAACTAAAAATGTGAGTAATTTAATTGTGATGTACTGAGAATCTAATGATGCATTAACCGCTGCATATTTAATTTGACATGTCATCGTTTGTCCAAAGAATGGTGTACCACAGTATATTAATTAGCGTAGATCCATAATAACATTTTATTCAATACATAAATACCTACACACTACTGCATATTCATAATAAGCCCTCTACAAGAAAATAAACTTGCCGTGTGATTATTGAATTATTCATCAAAAAAAATGTTTTATTAAACTAATATTGTACGGATTTTAGTTAATTAGCTGCATTCGTTGGGGTTTAAGAACATTATTCTGGTATGATTCTGGTTATTATTGGTAAACAATACTATTCTTTTTTAAATCTTTTAAAAATGATTCAACTTTCAATACTTTTTAATCCAGGGTTATATGTAACTTGTGAAAAATGCTTAAAGATCGGCACGACCGAGTTTTTGGATCAGTGACCAGAAAGGAAGGAATGGGTAATCTGACACGCAACACTTTTAAAGCATTAAGAATGGGAAAGCAAATTATATGTTCTAGAGAACTCGGTAATGATGAGTAATAGTATAACTTTATCATTTTGAACAGCACATGTTCATTATTTTTGCAACGTCTGTCTCCAAGTTTACCATACCGCACCACCAACCATTGCTTACTTTGTTAAAGAAATCAGAGACATGAGTCGGGATTAAAAAAAATGTATAGCATAATAGCATCAGATTATTAAAAGAAAACATGATATTATATTTAAAAAATATGGAGTTTTATGTATGTACTTGTACTGTATCTGAAAAATAATAAAAAATGAAAAATAATATATTATGTGTATAGTGTATAATAATAATTGCATAATAATAATGTTATAGAGTGTAGGTATGATATGGTATAATATGATGTCTTAACACACCCAAGAAAAACTGTTTTGAAAATATATTAAAAATCTTATAATGGTGTAATAAAGTAAAACATTGTCAGTGTATTCAGCATTAGCACTCTTTTATTGACAAGTTTTTTCTCATTCAAACATAATTTTTTGTTGTGGTTTTTACCATTTCAAAATATACGTTGATGGTAAATATGTGCGTGTGGATGCGCCATGATTTAATGGTCATTATTATATTCTGATGAAACATCTTGGGATGAGAGGACATGATGATCAAATCATCATTACACCTACATATTATCATATCATAATGATGATGATGCTGATTAGATTAAGGTTATCCTGTCCAGTTGTCCAAGCTCATGTGAATTTCAAGCCAAATTGTGCAAACGAACGGGGAAACACGATTACATTTCAAGTGAAGGAAAGAACTCTATTGTTCTCCATTACACACAACAACAAAAGTACAAAGGTCTGTGCAATTACAACAATCACAAAAGTTGCAAAAAACAGGGATTTGGATTTCACACAGCAGCCAAGTATGCATGTTTTTTAATGAGATGAGAGATGACATGACTTGACATCGACCTGTATCACAATAATAAAAACAGCAATAGTCTGCGTTTTTTTTTTGGGCTCCTGACTGACTGACTGGAGTCTGGACAATGGAAAAAAGGAAACCAAACCACAGACCAGTTTCATTATGTGGTTTTGATTGCACACACTACATTATCTAATAATAATTCTATGATACATTTTGGTTTCGACTAGAGTCTTCCTGGCCCACATAACAGTGATATCTCACTTTTCCCCAAAATTCAATTCAAATCTGATTTTCATCTTCATCGTCAGCAAGTTTCATAAATATCTGACCTGAGCACACACATAATAATGCTCGTGCTCAAATGCTCTCTTCAAAATTGGAATTGGAGGTATAAATGCTGTATTGAATTTTTATTTTTGCAAAAGCCAATAAACGAAATTATATATCTCATACTAAATCCCTGCTGGCTTGCTTCATTTCACTTGTAACGAGAAGTGAATTGTGTAGTAGATAAACTTATAAACGTATTTCCTTTTCTTCCTGTAACATCTTTCTGTCTGGAAATCTGGAGCATATTGGATATATATACATGTATTTCAAATGATTGTACGACATAAACATGCGAGTAGTCTATAAATAAGACGTGAAAAGGGATTTAAAATCCGTCACAAGATAACTTGGCCTTCTTGTTATGTAACAGTTTACCTTATCACAGTTCGTTTTTCTGCAAAAGAAAAAGAAAGAAAAACATTTTGCGCTACTCCAAAATCACCACACACATACTACACCTACACATTCCTTTATTTCTTGGTCGTGGCTATTTATGTGTAGGTACCTATATTTCCTGTCCACCAAAATGTCTCCCTGCACTTCCTTTCCTGCATCTTTTGTGCTTGCTAACCTCAACCTCAGCACATTTAAAATGGCATCCCTGTAATATGAACGGCGTATTAAAAAATTGTGTGAGTGAACGAGTCAAGACCAGATGAGCCATAGTCAAATGGAGCACACTGACCTCCCACTATTTTTAATTTAATGACGTAGGCAGTTGTAGTAAAAGTTTGCAGACAATAAAGGCAAGTGTGAATACAATTAGCAAAAAAAATATTAAAAATAACATGCACAGTATCTCGATATATACCTAAGGTTTGACATTTACTTGTTTGGTGGATAGATGAAAACACACACCAAAGATACTTACATGCCTATCACCTATATTATATTGTGTCGTGTCGTGGGATGGGTAAATGTAAAATACAAAGTTGTTGGTGGATGAGACAAGAGACGACAAGAAGGAAGTCCACATCTGCATTTTACCTTTAGCACGATTTTACTTGCGATCTTCTTGTCGCGTTTCTAGAGATATAGCGCCTCACACTATTCTATTATGCATATACCTACAACTAACTCAACATCAACAAGATGCAATGCTAATGCTGCGCAAAACTATAAACGTCTGTTTGTTTGTCTAACTTTATAATAATTGTAGGCAATAAAGGAAATCCTCTCCCTTTCCCTGTTCTACCATTATGTTGAATTCTAAATGCCCCAGAGAAGAGTTGAAATATATGTCGTATGGCATTGTTTTATGAATACCTAATGAGGTATTTTGTGAAGATGCGCTCTCTCAGAGTCACAGGATATAAAATGCATTTAATGTAAGTATGTATGTGATAGTAAAAAATTACGATAATCAGTGCGTCATTGTTCATTGTGTGTGAATGAAAATATTTTCTGTACCCAGTAGTATACTCGTTATAAAATCTATCCCCATTTGCTTCAACGCCACCTTTTATTACAGTGATGTATGTGACTGACTCCTACACAATTGCCTTTACATTGCATTATTGAATTTAGTTAGCAGCGTCATCAGTCGTCATCGTGATTGTTGACATTGCATTATTGCCATTGCCGTGAATGCATTCCTGCCAAATATATATAGGTACTCTGATTAATATTTATATGTAACAGGGTTTAGCAGGCATTGTCGCTACTGTGCTGAATAGTATGCACTTAAAAGTAAAATGAGATTAGGGCAAGGTAAATATAAACAAGTGTGTGATTTGATTTGATTAATAAATACAAACTTCGTGTTTATATAAGCACATTGCATGTTGTACATGTAGCTCCCGTTCAATTTCCTTTTAGCACAAGAAAATCTAACCACCAACTTCACAACAATAGATAATATATTTGCATTTACACAGTTTAGCATCATCATCATCATCATCATCACAATTTACAATCACATGTAAGAAATGGAAAACTTTTGCGGCATTTATTGATGTACGTACATAAAACCAAGAAGGGAAGTTTGTACTATACAAACAAATGGTAGGAAAAAAACTTGTACATTTCGAGTTGATAAAGCACGTGATATGGAATGCTAACAGTGAAGGAAGTACAAAGGAAAATTCTATTAAAAAAAATGTAGGGTAGGTATGCATTTTTGTGACACTATCCTAATCTTAATAATTAAAGTAACGAGCTTTTGAAGGGAAGGGGAACCTTGACTAATATGCATGTGGTTGACAAATATAAGACTGTCAATTCGATTATATTTTTATTCTAAAAATGCCGAGTACAGTGACCCTATTAATTTTTGGAAATTTGATTAACCACGCTATATTTTAGTTACTGTGTACACACAAAATATGCACAAGATCCCATTGTCTTGTTTGTACGGCTACCCTACTTTAAATTTAAATTCCGTGTTAACCTATCACTTTACTGAGCATAAAATATTATTGTGACAATCACATGCATGCAACAAAAATAGAATGCACGACTCACAAATGTATGCAGGAAAATCCCTTTTTAGTAGCCTTAAGAGGACTTTTTATGTACGTATTGATATATCTAATCATGATGAGTCATATAGGTAGAAACACATACATTGTAGATGGCATTCGCACCAATATTGTTAAAGAGCGATAGTTTATGTTTTGTTCAATCTATATATGTTCCCATAATTATCGTTGCAATTTCTACAAATATAAACAAAGTCGTTATTACTGACTGCGAGTAATATGGCATTACAGATATAGTTTAAATGCATATTTATATGTACATTCACATTGGCGGACTTGTACGTATTTTTTCAAATAATATCACAAAATCACAGAAAGTCACCTTGTAGCCATATAACCCTGCCAGTTAAAAAAGCAAAAGGGACGATCATGGATCATGAAATTAACATGAACGATGAACGACACTACTTGTAGTATAACATGAAATCATCATTTATTTATATAATACATAATATATATGCAGCATTGTATTATTACTATTACACAACATCATCGATTTCGCTAAACGCTTGTGCTTTAATTTATACAAAAAACACGAAAACTGATTTTTTTACAGACAGGCCCAGGCAGGTTCCATTATCACACGCGTCATGGTTTACCTATTTTCATTTAAAAAAACAGACGCTCAACTTTTTAATCGGGGAACAACTTTATATGAATAATACATGCTATATATTGCTAATATATTTATGTATTAAGTTACGCACATTTTCTTTAGGTATACTATTTGTATTCATAAAAGAACTTTTTACAACAAAAAAGTGACATTTTTTTGTGAACATGACTGTTTTTTTCTCCAGCTGGCCAAATCCACGCCACGCTTGCATAGACAAATACAACAAAAGTATGAAATTTTAATTTCAAAGGTAGTTCTATAAATTATAAGCACACAGGTTTACCAAGTACTACGATGGAATGTACCAAGCATGCATTATTTACCATAAGTATCATGAATCATAATTGTGGGTAATGTACAATGAAAAAGGGATGCAAATGTAAAATTGTAATGAGTTTTTTTTCAACAATTCAGTGCGGCTTTAATTTTGCAGCATACATACATGCATTTACTCACCTATGTTGGTTTATTGATAAAAATAGTGATTGTTGCTACTTTTAAAAAGCAGTACTTTTATCGCTCAGTAGTCCACACGCAAAGTGAGTTACTACTATAGCTCCTCACTCACACACATGCATTTTTAGGTACATACATAGTAGGTGCACAACAGTTAACTAATAGCACGCAGTCTCTCTCCCTCTCTCTCTATACACTTATTGCGTTACGTCGTGGATTATTCATGGCGAGACAGAAATATATACACATTTTGTAAGCAATAAAAAACCTCAACAAACGGGTTATGATGTTGTGAAAAATAATAGTCGTATTGGGATTAGTACTGCGGCGGCTGCTGTTATAAAAAAAACTGTTTTAGGACCAGTTTGCAGTTTAGTTTTTTGTAGTTTTTATTTCCTTTAAAAAAATTTTTTTTCCTCCGCTATCAGATATCATACGGCAAGCACATGGAGAAGACCACCACCTCAACTACCACCACAGCAGCAAAAAGGTCGTGATCGTGCTACTAATCATTTTCATATTTAAACCGCATGTAACGTCCCTTCTTTATAAACTCTGCTAGTTTTCTTGTCATTTGTGTCTTTTTGTGAGGATGCTATTTAGTTGGAAAAGAAGAGTAATAAAATAGTATTATCCTTAGTGAAGTGATAAGTGCTTTGCTATTAAAATCCCATTTTATTTTAGTTTTCTTTTAAAAACAGCAGACACATTACTAAACAAATCTTTTAAAATACCAGTTTATATGATAAATATCATTAAAATACAGAGAGTGAGGCGAGATTATAGAAACGACTTCCGGTGCGCCATATGGACACTTGACGCGCGCCTTTGTGTTTCTGTTTTGTGAGAAAATATAGCTCTGTTCATTTGCTTATTACCTTTATAGAATATAGATATGTGGTTTTCGTGTTATGTTGTGTGAATTGACTGAAATTCATTAAGTAATTTTGGCATCACCTGTCAGTCAGTCAACAAGAAAGGATCATAATCATAAAATTCACAGCATCCCCATCATTATCATCACAGCATACTAACACACAGACAGCAGCCACATAAAAACGAGAGACGCTATGATAACATTTTTTGATTGTTTGATTCATGCGTCAAGTCAAGTAACGGTTGTGGCTTGAAAAAAAAATTATGAACAGTTTTTGCTCTATTGCATTCATAACTTAGTTTCCCATTTGGCTAGTGTTTGTGTGCATGGGTTTTGTGCTTCGCATTATACTCCACATTTCAATAATGTAAATGTGATCTCATTCGCTAGTAAAAATGTATTAAAAAACCGATAATATCAATCTTTATCGCAGCGTACTTACCTTTGTTTCATTTTATGTAGCATACAAATATAAATTCCAATATACAAGATTACCGCTATTGTAAGATTTATTTAGGTATATACTATCTATGAATTATCGAGTTAACATCTCGTTTTAAAGCATTTATAATAAATAATGAATATATATATATAGCCATCTGTCTGTATTGAAGAAAATGTCAAAAAAGTCATCTTGAAAGAGCAATGAACAACAACATCATTGCGTAATGTCTATCAGGTGAATATCATACTTTCTAGTAATGGAACTTGATTAAATGTATTCTTGATTCCTGGCACGAATAACCTAGTTTCTTAGATAAAATCATACATCATTCCGAGAAAACAAAAATCTTTTCTAAGTTTACTGCGTACCTCAATGATATCTAATTAAAAAGTTTCTTGTTTGTTTGAACCTGTGGAAATTTTGACGCCTCATTGCCCGTTTCAAAGTTTATTTGTTTGTTTGTTTGTTTAATAAATTTCTTTTAATTCCAGGAATGTTTACAATACACTAACGAAAGGAGACGACGAACCCATGATGATGGTGTGATGATGATATGATGACTAGTGAATACAAATTTTATCAATCATTTCTTTTACCCAAGTGCTTTGTTGTGCGTCAGTGAATGAGTGCATCTCTGTGATATGATATAACAGTTTGATAGACATCATCGTACCCGGGAATTGAACACAGAAAGTTTGTGTTTTCTGTCGTCTCTAAAAGTTTCCTTGTATAACTTAAAAAAAAGAAGTAAAAATGAACAACGGAACAGAAGGGCAGCCCGGCCCAGGGGCAATCTCGGATCTATTTGGCTGGCCAGAGTATGTTGTGTTTGGTTGTATGCTAGCCGTTTCCGGTGGCATTGGTATATTTTACGGATGTACGGGAAATAAGCAAAAGACAACGAGCGACTTTCTCATGGGTGGAAGAAGTTTAGGAGTGTTTCCTATTGCCTCATCTCTCGTTGCCTCGTAAGAACACGTATTCTTTATTATGCTCATTTATTATTTACCTACTGGTCTTTTGAGTTAGATGCATACATAAATTGATAATTTAATTTTTTGATGTGATGAAATGGCAGCTTTAACATTTCATTTAACTATCTATCTGTATTTGATTTTTTTAACCTCCCATATCGACATTTTTGCATCATTAAGAAGGCAAAAGTGGTATAATTAATTAGAAAATCGAAATAATTCGTGAGTGACCATGATTCTGTTCTTGAAGCAAAGTATTTAATTAAGGAACATATTTATACTATTAGTGACACACAATAGAGGATGTAATTTAGGTATTTTACAGTAAATGTGTGTGAGGTATGTTTAAATTAAAGAGTGTTATGTAGTATCAAGTAATTATTTATAATGAGCTCTGGATAACTAAGGTCATATGCTCAACAATGTTTCCCAGCTTGTATATAATGCAAACACAGAGCAGCACTTATGATGATGTACATTGTTGTCCTTCAACCATGTCATCGTATGGTAAATTTTCATGAATAACATAATTGGCATCAGGTTGCATGCCCATTCTCCTTGGAACTAGGTAAACTGACTGTGATTGACAGATGAATAGAAATGTGTAGGTACTTAAATCTTCTACCGTTTTTCCAAACACTTTGAATAACATTCCCGTGTTATGCGAAATATGAATATTTCATCTTTTGTACAAAAAAAGTTATATGTATTTGAATGTAACATCAAAATATTTTAGTGTATATGCCTCTGCCCCATATTGTGTGTTAAATTAAGATAATAACTCTAAATTATTCTGTCGGCAGCTTTTAAACAGAGTTATTAAAATAGCTCGTTTTCCTGTACTTTTTAAATAGATCGGAAAATATTGCGAAGAGTAGAGAGAAAATACTTTAATTAGTTATATGATCCTATTTAAACGAAAGTGAAGGTTATACCACTCATATTATACATTGTGTCTTATGTTAAGAATTATGTTTCTTTAACTAAGCCCAAACTACTATTTACAGTACATGCTTTGCAATAATAATTTTATTGTGCAATGAAAACGTCACATTTAAGAGGACGAATCTATTTTAAAGTACTCGACGAAATAAACATGAGACTTCCCATAAAAATAATTAATGGCCATAATATAAAGTTTACTATTACTTCCCAAAACTTATTATGACTATATTTTAATATGCAACGCCTTCACTTGTTTTATTACAGATTTATATCTGCAATTACTTTGCTGGGTACACCCGCCGAAGTGTATTCAAAAGGTATGAAGATAAATTTGAAACTAAATTGTCAACCTAAATATGAAAACACATGATGATGATGATTGATGATGATGAAAATGAAATGAAGACAATTCAACCTCAACATTAAAAATCATTCATCGACATACGCGAATAAAAAAATACATTTTGACATGATTTTTTTTACAGGATCGCTATATTGGGTGATTGGAATCTCGTACATATTTGTTATGCTGGCTGCGGCCTTCATATACCTTCCAGTATTTTTTGATCTTCAATTGACATCAGCCTATGAGGTGAATAGTACATAATTGTTATTTATTAGCCCGCGTTAATTATATTATAGTAATTAATTGAATGTCGCAACAAATTGTGTATTGTCTACATGTGGATAGAAAATATTCATGTAAAAAGTTTTTTAAAAAATGGTAACGGTTTAAAGTAGGTATATATTCGTTATGAAAAATGTAAACTTTCTGCACCACCACGGTCACGAAAAAAAAATTCTTTAAAAACTGTACATGAATAAACATCAATAGCGGCATTAGTCTGTCAAATTGCATTGACATTTTGACAGATTGCGTGCAATCTAATATTTATTTTCATGACAATGTTGTTTTTCCTTTATAACACTTTTTTTAGTATTTGGAGCTCCGTTTCGCAAGACCAGTTCGACAACTTGGATCGGCAATTTTCATTGCCCAGATGGTGTGTATACAAATGAACCGTTTACCTTTATTCTTAAAAAAACATAATTACTTAATTAAGTTCTAATAAAATCTATTTAGCTTCGTCACGCGAACGAACCCTTTAACCTGTTTTTTTAATTTGACAGACAATTTATATGGCCATTGTGGTGTACGCACCCTCACTAGCCTTAAGTCAAGGTAAAAATATGACACCCTTGATAACTTAAATACAACACGAGAGTTTCAAGAATAAATTTATTTTTGAAAAATATTGATTAAGAATATTTATACTTGTATCAATAATTATTCCTTTTTTTGGTTGATCCCGTAATTTCATGGTTTGCCGTGTTCTCGTGGTTTAGTAACTGGTTTGAACGTTTACGGATGTGTAGTGGCCATTTTCTTTATTTGCACTTTTTATACCACCGTGGTAAGGAAAAATACA